>OY282558.1:147815840-147953340 GCA_958295665.1 Tipula vernalis
AGCTAAATCAGGCATACTTGTGCAGAGCTAAAATGGGCATATTCAGTAAAAGTACTTAACGTACAGATGAAAAGCTTCTATATTCTGACGATGGGATAGTGGGTTAATCAAATCTAGCATCTCAATTGAATTAGAGTAGTTAATATTTGAACTGTTTATCGTAAAAGAGTACATGGAGAGTAGTAGTCGGTTTTACCAGGACACACACAGGAAACATCTTCTGGAAATCAAATGCAACTCTATGTTAGAATCGCTCCAATTGAGAATTCTTGCTTCAAACGACATCGTACAGAAACTCTTTCGGCGAGAATTTTGTTGCTTGTCGAAGTATTGGAAGACGGCAAACAGTAAGATGAGGAGAGGGTACTGTCATTATCATATGAATGAATACGATTGAGATGATATGATGGATGATCATTAATAAAGATTAAAAAGTTAGTTGGAGACAAGACGCATCCCTGGGGGACACTAACTTTTATTGTATGAGCGGAGGTTGTTGCATCATCAACCAATACCAGAATTTTGCCACAGGAAAGAAAATTCTCAATCAATGAATTTAGCGGAGAGTGAGATCAGATCTTTATGCTTTCTTCGAAATATCATTTCCTTTAAATTGAACCTCAGCAGATAGATTGATGCGTCTATATTCTATATAATACTAATTATCAATTGTAAAGTAGTGATTATCTAGATTTTCCATTGAAATCTAATGATTTAAGAAAATTTATCATTGACTCCATTACATTTCATAAGACAGAGAGTTTTTTTAGGCATTGCTTGTACTTTGGCTATTTTCCAGATAGATAGGAAAATGTACCTCCCACCGGGCGGGACGATGTTTACCAGAATCCTAGAAATCACAGGAGCCAGGAAAGTAATACTAGACATCTATGAACTTACTCAAGGGGATGTAGTGTAGGTATCAGAAAAGAATTAGGCAAATTTGAGTTGGTCGCAAACCTATAGGAGAAATAGCTTTTCCTGAGTGGTTCGCAAGAAGTTCTTCTACACTTTCTGATCAAACGTCCATACCTGAGCAAATGTCATAAATATTTCCGTATACTGATATATACCGCGTTGAAGCAACCTGTTCAATAATGTAATCGAAGCCTGCATTACTTCGAAAGGGCAAAAATTAGTTAAAGTTTTATGAAAGCAAATTTGAAATACTCAAACGTTCCAAAAGAGGTTAGACCAAAAATTTAAAACTATTGTGAATGTGGGCTGATTTACTGGATTGTCGGGTTCTGAGCATGTAAAAAAGATCTGTCTTAAGAAATAAATTTCCAATTATCTTCAGAACCTGTAACGTTCGTCCGAGTTCGTTAATGAGTAATAAGAATCATTTACAACAATATAAGCTAGAATCTAATATTAGAATGCAACCGTCATCGAATTGGTCACAAAATCGATCAATGCTCTATCGTATAGAAGATTCTTCTTGTCAACAAGAGCATTACTAAAATTTACAAAGATAGGAAATGTAAACTAACAAGTATTTAGCCAGATTTAGTAGAAATCTTTGTTGAAACCATGCTTCAATTATCATTCCGAATATAAAAGAAATTCTTTTTATTTTACAAACCGTAGATGATTCATTAAATTTTACGCATGTGGGAAAAGGCAGAAGCTAAACAGCTTAAAATTAATGGTAGATTAAATTTCATAATTCTAATATCCAGCAAGTTCAAAAATGGTATGATAAAATCTAAAGCTTATATAATAGTTGAATGTCCCAATTAGGTCTAGAATATCGTGATAAAGAGAAATACTGTTACTAACATAGGCACACGTAAAATCCAAACTCTACCCAATTTTCAATTAACCGTACAGAAAAAAAGCAAAAGTGCTTGAAGTGTCTCATTCAATTCCTGTTTAAAGAAGAACTTCCGCTTGCTAATGCGAGTTATGATACATCAGAATAATTAACAGGAGACCGACAGACGCTTTTAGAACGGAAGAAGGTCATTATAAATTTCTACGACTACCTTTGGGGTTTAATCGGGCATTAAGCCCGATAAAGATAAAACAGGTGATGTTAAAAATTTACTTAGGGTAACAAATACGATAGGAGTGAAATAACTTTTAAGGTTTTGTATGTTATTACCGACAATGCATATCACATTTTTCTGGCCAATGGTCACTCTCTCCACAAAAAAAAAAGTACAAATTAATTTGTAACGGGAATATGCGTTGTAATGCTAGTATGCGGGGTTTTTAAGAAAATTTGTTCCGAAATATTTAATATTGCGAATTTAACGTTCATTTTACGACCATATTTCACCACGTTCCATGAAAAAATTCTGAAAAAAAGTCAGACTACTCGAAACTGATAGGTCTCATAGAAAATCATCCGGTGATTGGTACCAACAATACAGGACCTTGCGGCCTCATTTGAATATGCCATCCCCATGACAAAGTTCTGAAAAAATTCTAGAGAACTTGCAATTGATAGGTTTAACTGTAAACTATAATGAAGTTGGAGTCAACAATAA
Organism: Tipula vernalis; assembly: GCA_958295665.1. NCBI lineage: Eukaryota > Metazoa > Arthropoda > Insecta > Diptera > Tipulidae > Tipula > Tipula vernalis. Next base: position 147,818,336 of record OY282558.1, read on the forward strand.
AGGGCGTAAGAAAATACTCAGTTAAATTGCGAAAATCAAACACGATTCTCGATTTTTGCGGCCTAATTTGTCTGAGCCATACCAATGACAAAATTCTAAAAAAATTCTAGAGTACTTGCAATTTAAAGATCTAATAGATAATCAACGGAAAATTGGGGCAAACATTACACGACTTGAGAACATACTGAGTTGAATTTCGAAAAGCAAATTCAATATGATTCACAATTTTTACGGCCATTTTTGACCATGCCATCGCCATGACAAAATTCTGAAAAAAATTCTAGGGTGCCATTAATACAGGGCTTGGAAAAATACTCAGTTGAATTTCAAAAATTAAATTGAGTATGATTTACGATTTTTATAGCTATGTTTAATCATGCAATCCCTATGACAAAAATTCAAAAAAAATTCCAGAGTATTCACATTTGATAGGTCTAATAGAAAATTATCGGTAAATTTTGCCTACAATACACGACTTGAGAAAATACTAAGTCGAATTGACAAAATCAAATAATACGATTTACGATATTTATGGCCATATTTGACTATGCCAATTTATATGTCTAGCAGTAAATTGTTTTGATGTTGGTTGAATTAGAAAAATTACTTTAGAAAATACTCAGTTGAATTACGTAAATCGTATTGAATATGATTCACGAGATTTATGGCCATGTTTCGCCAATCCATCCCAGTGACAAGATTCTGGAAAAATTTCAGAGCACTGCAATTGATAGTTCTAACATAAAATCATCGGAAAATTGGGTCCAACAACAAACGACTTCAGAAAATACTAAGTCGAATTGAGTAAATCAAATTAAATACGATTCACGATCTTTATTGCCGTATTTTACCATGCCATTCCTATGAAAAAATTCTAGAGAGTTATAGAATTCATATATCTAGCAGCAAACCATTATGAGTTTGGTAGCAACAACGCAGGGCTTTAGAAAATATTCAGTTAGCTATGTTTGACCATGCCGTCATTATGACAAAACTCTAAAAAATTCCAGAGTACTCGCAATTGATAGGTTTAATAGAAAATTAACGGTAGATTTTACCAGCAATTAGACGGCTTGAGAAAATACTAAGTTGAAATGCGAAAATAAAATTCATATGATTTACAATCTTTACAGCCATATTTCAGCATGCCATTCCCACGACAAAATTCAGAAAAATTTTAGGTTCCTTAGTAAACCAATATAAGATTAGTGCCAACAATATAGAGCTTCAGGAAATACTCAGGTGAATTGCGAAAATGAAATGTAATGTGTGGAGTTTGGCTGACAGGTAGCTTCCACTGATTACATCGAATTTGTCTTACTTGCTTGGTGATACCGGCGGACTCATTCATGCAGCTTAATCAGGTAGAGGATTGGTGTGGGTAAAGTACCACACAAGAAAGATCTAGTTAGCCGCGTAAAGAAAATTGTGAGCACATTGCTAAAATTTCGGAAGATTTTTCGTGGGGCTAAAGCACCCAAAATGTTAGCTGCCAATTTCAACTCGGAAAGGGAGGATAAAAACTGTAAAAAAAATTGTTTGACTTAGGATAGCATGGCTACCCTAAGCTTTACGGAGATGTAATTTAAAATCTGACCACTGGCCGCGGTTATAGTGGCCATCGTTACCTAACCGTGTTAGTTTAGTGAATACTGGCGGACGTTGTCGACAGAAAAGCGGGTATGGTGGTTACCCAACACCATATGTTCCATTGCTGCCTCTGGCGAGGATGTCAACAGACCTCCGACCAGTCGGTGCCCTGGTGTTAGTAAGGATGGGTGGTCATAATTCTTGATTCTGCTTGTTGATGAAAAAAATAAAAAATAAAAGTACAAATTTTACTCGAATTTAAATATTTATTTTACTCTGCTAATAATCCCAACTTGAATAATTGAATAATACCAACATGAATTCTCAAAAATCGATTACCGGACGACGCATTCTTACCCTCTCCAATACTTCATTGGTTATTAGCTAATATGCAAAAATTGCGAATATTCGGCACGTTTTCGTTGCATGCACATGAACTGCCCAAATTGCACACAAAATAAAAAAAATTGGATTCAACTTGGTTTCAAATAGCCGCAGGTGAATAAACGCTAAAGAAACCCAAACGGAAAAGTAATGTACACACGCTTGACAAAAATCGCGCCGGCAACAACTAAAAGAAAAAATAATGTATTTACATTTATGTAATGAAACTTGAGCTAACACTTTGATGTGCAGAAATAAATTTGTAAATAAACGGAAATAAAAATATGATTCATATGGGCACGCGCCACTACAATTTTACGTTAATTTGTTGTACAACCAAATTTGATACAACTCAACTAACGTAATAAGAATGGGAACTGCACCCGGACATTTTCATTGGGATTTTTATTTGTTCTTTAAAAGAAAATATCTTCAAAGGTGGGATGCAGTTTTCTTAGTTTATTTTCTTGAGAATTTTGTATATTTTGTAACGGGGTGACAAGCGCCCGTCACACAAATTAAACATGATTCACGATACTTACTGCCATATTTAACGAGTTATTGAAATTCATATGTCTAGCAGTATCAAATTATGAGTTTGGTGCCAACAATGGAGCACTTTCGAGAATACTCTGTTGAATTGCGAAAATCAAATTTAAGACGATTAACGATTTTTACGGCTATGTTTGACCATGCCCACCCTATGACAAAATTCTGAAAAAAATTCAGAATACTCATCAAAAAGTCACGCTCTTTACAAAATCCGGTAACTGCCTACTTGATTATCTGGTTTTGCAAATTCTAGTGAAAATCCAGTGAATTATCAAGAAAATCGAAATTTAAAAATATATTTAACCGATTTCTGGTGAAATTACAATGTTAACCAGATTTTGACTATTTTCTAGTTAATTTCCTGTAATATTTTAAATTATACTGGAATTCTAGTGATTATCTCAGCACAAAAAATTACTAGAAAAATACTAGATTGTTAGTTTTACTATATAAAACGGAATATCTAGTAAATTAAATGGGAAATCACGTAATTTTTATTACCAGATTGCCAGTTGCCTGAAATCTAGTAAATTTCTATTATATTCCTTTTTGCTTGTATACAAGGAATTTCTAGTAAATTAAACGGATTCTAATAATGTTCTAATAAATTTTAACTGATATTAGAATTTACTAGAATTCTAGTAATTTTAGACGCTCGCTCGAATATTAATTTAATTTTCGTCGTCATATAGTCAGTATCAGTAATACGTTGAATTTCTTATTGTATCGTGGTGAAATGAAAAACAGGTAGAAAAATAAAAATTTAAGTATATATATATATATATATATATATATATATATATATATAAAGTCAAAGTGCTTATATAAAATAAGTATATTGAAATATAACACATAATTTTTGATGAGATACATCGAGCAAATGCGAATTTATATAAAACACGCGGTTGTAATATAAATTTAGACTTAGCGGAGGAACTAATCCAAAAGTAAGTTTTGATAAATATCTACATAAAATTATTTTCAATTATGAATCTTATTTTATTTATTAATTTTGTGTTCGATCCCTTGACTTAGTTCTCTTACACGGGAATGACACAAAGCACAATTCCATTGGCTATATTTAAAATGCTTGGTTGTTTCGAATAACTAAAGACGGTATAACTTTAACCTATATAACACAGATGTACACATAATGTATATATTTTTTCGCTCAAAAAAATGATAAGTCAAAATCGTCATTTTCGGGACAAAGTTTGGAAATTTAAAATTTTGAAGGAATAATATATAAAAAAGTTTCCTTAAAGTTAAATATCTTGTGCAGAAGGATATGGGGTATGAAGGAAAATATCAGTTTCGTCGAATATATATATATATATATATATATATATATATATATATATATATATATATATATATATACATATATATATATATATATATATATATATATATATATATATATATATATATATATATATATATATATATATATTTATATATATGTATATATATATATATATGGTATATATATATATATATATATATATATATATATATATATATATATATATATATATATATATATATATATATATATTTATATATATGAATATATATATATATATATATATATATATATATATATATATATATATATATATATATATATATATATATATATATATATATATATATATATATATATACCATATATATATATATATATATATATATACATATATATAATATATATATATATATATATATATATATATATATATATATATATATATATATATATATATATATATATTCGCATATATATATATATATATATATATATATATATATATATATATATGCGAATATATATATATATATATATATATATAAAATATATATATATATATATATATATATATATATATATATATATATATATATATATATATATATATATATATATATTTATATATATGTATATATATATATATATGGTATATATATATATATATATATATATATATATATATATATATATATATATATATATATATATATTTATATATATGTATATATATATATATATATATATATATATATATATATATATATATATATATATATATATATATATATGGTATATATGTATATATATATATATATATATATATATATATATATATATATATATTTATATATATATATATATATATATATATATATATATATATATATATATATATATATATATATATATATATATATATATAATTGTAATAGATAAAAATGGTGTAATGATTGTAATAGCCTTTCTCAGGAATCAGACATCGCAGGAAGTTGAAATTTTCACCATAGAATAGGATTTTACCGATTTGGGTTTTTTGTGAAATTTGGAGATATAACGGTTTTTGTGTTTCTTACTAAAGAAGCATCTTGGAACTTCCGATTTTAACCAAAGGTTTGTTTCATTGTTATTTGGGGTTTTGTGAAGTTTGGACCCGATAGGTGGCGCTGTTTTCAAGATAGTAGGCGGTAATACCGCTATTTTTGACATTTATTAAGTTTCATTACAGCACGCGCAAGAATACATCGTAAAAAAACCTTATTACGTAGTGATTTTTATTAATTTACACAAAATAACTGTTAAAAACAAATTAATTATAGTAAAATTACGATTAAAAATAAAATTATACAAAAATAAAAGAGTACGCGAAAACATTAATCGCAGGACGCTTAAAAGTGCATACATTTTCAATTATTGAATCTGTTACCAACAAGAAGTCACAGTTAAAGATAATTCCATTGTATTGTAAAATAAACTGTTTCTTTCATAAAAATGCGACGCTCAAATTTTGGTCGCAATACGTGAAGAAACCCATGCGATTAGACGATATAGAGAAAATATTAATGCTGACCAACAATTATCAGAATTAATGACACAAAGGCAGCGCAACTTACAACGTGAAATTCAACAAGAAAATATAACCAAAATTCGAAGAGTTACTACTCGAAGAGCAAATAGAAATGTTCGAGCTACGGCAAGAGCATCAAACGCTTAATACGAGCGGAACAGAAGAGCATTAGTAATTGCTTCATTTCATCGTCTTATTATCTCGTTTGGTCGTTGAAGCGTACAGACGTATTTTATTTTATTTTAAATTAATATTAAAAAATTAAACATATTTTTGTTGTGCATATAGTGCTATATTGTATAAACCGTTGCCAATTAAATTGTTCATGTTTTTAAGAAGCGGTTACTATATTAAACCGACTGTCTTAAAACTATAAAATTGACTTTGATATTTCTACATAATTGTGATAATTCTAATAATCTGTGATAATTTATAGTGTCGCAGCGCACACACACATTCAAAATAACTGTGATATTTCTACATAATCGTGATAATTTATATAACTGTGATAATTGTGCATAGCTGTTTATTTATTTTATTTATTTTATAATCTGTTCTGTGTCATTCCATCGTAATCGTGACAATTTACATCTACATAAACTGTTTTTTTTTATTCATAAATTCATCTACACTGTGATTGACTACGATTTGATCGTTAATATTATTATCAATTTAAATAATTAAATAATAAATATAATACAGTTCTGTCAACGTTTAATATAATACATACACCGATAATGTCTTGCAACACTTGCAAACAAATGTTTCCTGCTCCGTATACTGACATCGTTAAATGTAGTCTCTGCGAGAACCAATTTTGCTATGACTGCAATGGAATTGACCGTGCTGCGATCAATTCAATTAAAAAATATGGCAATATATACTATCTTGGCGATTGCTGCAAACCACTGATCGCGAATGACAACATGTCCAGGATTCTGAAGAAAACTGACGTCATTGTAGACAAAGCCGCTGAAAATTTAGAATTAAAGAAGATTGAAACGGAGGTTGCTGAAAACCGCAAATTGATCAATACCTTGATAAATAAGTTGGGTGACAATAACGCCACTAAACCATTTTTGTCAAAAGTTGTAGAGTCTGGCTCCAACTCCGTTAATTGCAAATCGCCGAGGTTAGCGAAAGTTGTCGTAGGGACAGGCACACCTGTCACTTCGATTAAAACTGTTTCTATACCTGATAAGAAATATTTATATATCAGTCGTATTGATCCATCCGTCTCATCTGATCTGATTGTTAACTACATCTGTGAAAAACTGAAAAATTGCTCACCTGAGGAAATTAATTGTAAACTGTTACTCTCCAAAGACCGCATATTGGACAGTTCACTTACGTTCGTTTCCTTTAAAATTGGGTTGAAGGAGGCCCATTTTGACCTGCTAAATAACTCCAATGCTTGGCCTCCTGGTGTAATAATCTGGCCATTTACTAATTATCCACGCATAGCAAAAAACCGGACAGGGACCGTGTTTTAACATCTAAAGTAACTTCCCCATTACTGAAGACACCATTGTTTACTCTTCGTAGCAGTGAAGCACTTCCCCAGCCGCGGTCATTCTTAAATATCTACTACCATAATTCAAATAGTATCAGAGCCAAATCAAAATCTCTGTATTTGTCAATTTTAGAGAAAGACTTTGATGTTATTTGCATTGTTGAAACATGGTTAACAATCCACTTTAAAACTGAGAAGTATTTTCCGTCATCTTACGCTGTTTTCCGGAGAGTGCCTGTCTCTGACAGGCATCTGCAAAGGGACACTTACGAAAAGGGTGGCGGTATTGTAGTCGCAGTCTCTAATAAATATTCATCCAGTCTGATAACGTTGGCTAATTGCGTTGCCGAAATTGTTGCTGTACGTATACAATTCCATTCATATTCGCTGATCATCGTTGTTACATATATACCCTGCCATTCGAGTATGCCAGTTTATCAAAGGTTTGTGGACACTGTCAAATCAAATATTGCTCCACTCCAGCCGGAGGATCGTCTATTTATTTTTGGAGATTTTAACATTCCGGATATTGTGTGGGAGTATGTTGATCACAATTTGACTCCTATTAACATAAACGATGAAATGGATAACTTCATCTCGGAAATATTTTCGTTGGGGTTAAAGCAATGTAACAGTGTTACGAATAATAGTGGTAATGTGTTGGATCTGGCTTTTGTACCATTTGATCATAAGGTGACCGTATCGACGTGTGAGGATTTGGCTGGATCGTCTAGTATTTTCCACTCTCCACTGAATATTTCAGTTATGTTTGAATGTTGCGAGTTAGTCGAAGAAAATGTTAATTCATGGACTTACAACTTTATAAAAAGCGATTACAATTCTTTAAATGTATTTCTGGATACGTATAATTGGTCGTTTTTTTATGCTTGTAATAGTATTGATGACATGTTAATCGAATTTTATAGAATTATTAATCTAAGTATTGATAAATTTATCCCTAGACTGAAAGCTTTTAGCGTTAAGAAGGAACCGTGGTATAATAATGAGTTGATAAATCTAAAAAATAGAAAGGACAAGGCTCACAAGAAATATAAATTGCATCCTAATGTTGTTAATTACAACTCGTTTGATGTATTACGTAAGAAGTATATATGTCTAAACCGATTTCTTTACAGCTGTTATATTCTGGAAATTGAATCATTAATTAAATCGAAGCCAAATAATTTTTGGCATTTTGTTAACTACAAAAGTAAGTCTAATGGTTACCCTTCTACGATGTATTTGAACGACCGTTCCTGTGATAACATACAGGATACTTGTAATTTATTTGCTGATTTCTTTCAGAGTGTATATAGTTTGAAATCAAATCTTTATAATTTCAGTAATGTTGCAAGTAATTCTAAGTTTTCAATGTTTCGTCTGGAAGTGGATACTATTTTATCCGAATTGTCCAATATTGATATTAACCAAAGTGCCGGTTTCGATTCTATTCCACCCATTTTTCTAAAATTAACCGGTAAGGTAATTTCTTCCCATATCTCCGTACTATTTAATAAAAGTCTCGCTGAGGGTTGCTTTCCTATTGCATGGAAACGCTCACTTAATAAGCCGATTTTCAAATCCGGATCTCGAAGCGATGTCGAGAACTACAGAGGTATTTGTATTCTATCAGTTTTACCAAAGCTTTTTGAGAAACTAGTTAAAGATCAATTATTCTTTCATGTTAAGACTTTCATTTCTTCCAAACAGCATTGATTTTTCCCAGGTAGGTCAACTATTACTAATTTAGTTTTGTTTACTAATTGTATTTCAAGGGCTCTATTAAATGGTAATATTGTGCAGGTCGTTTACACTGATTTTTGTAAGGCTTTTAACAAGATCGATCATGACTTGCTGTTGCGGAAACTTATTTCATTGAATTGTAACTACTTGCCAGTTGATTGGATTAGATCTTATCTAAAATCCAGAACTCAATTTGTGAAAATTGGCAGCTTCACTTCAAGAGTGATTGATGTTTCTTCAGGAGTCCCTCAAGGCAGCCATTTGGGTCCCATGCTCTTCATTCTTTTCGTAAACGATGTGGTCAACTGTCTAAGTCATTCCGACATTCTCATTTATGCGGACGATATAAAAATCTTCAAAACTATTTCTTGCGCCAATGATGCACTTGACTTTCAGTCTGACCTGACAAACTTCAAGGCTTGGTGTACATCGCATAATTTAATTCTAATCATCTCCAAATGCAAAACAAGGTGTTTCTCCCGCGTAGTCTTACCCACTAGTTACGATTACTTCTTTGATGGTTGAATTATTGAAACTGTTGATACTTTTAAAGATTTAGGTATAACCTTTACTTCGAATTTATCGTTCCATAAACATGTTGAAGGTTGCATTTCTAAAGCGAATTCTATGCTTGGATTTGTTAAAAGGTTTGCTAAGGATTTTCATGATCCTTACGTGATTAAAACTTTATATGTCTCTTTTGTTCGTTCATTGTTGGAATATGGTGTTGTAATATGGAATCCATTTTATATTAACTATTCAGATCGCATAGAAAGGGCTCAGAAGCGATTTTTAATGTACGCACTACAAAGGTTGCCTAGAGATGCGAATGAAGATGCTTTCATACTCCCAGCGTATCGAGGTAGATGTAAATTAATAAATATGGAGCCGCTATTTATTCGTAAAATTGAAATTAGCGCAATGTTTGTTCGAAAGTTATTGGTGTCTAAAATCGATTGTTCGGAAATTTTGAGTTTGCTTGATATATATACTCCATTACGTGTGCTGCGCGATAAAGATTTCCAAATTAAGTTGCCGTTTTGTAGGCAAAACTACGGTAAATGTGAGCCGGTTTATCATTCTTCAGCTTCCTTTAATAAAGTACGGCCGGCTTTTGACTTTAATTGGTCTAGAAATGCATTTAAGGAATTGATGTCGAAGCTTCTTTTGAATTATTGGTAATCTTTGTAATCTTTTCATTATATAATTTTATTAAATTTCTTATTTAAGTGATGTAACCAGTTATGTATAAGTTGGTAATAAATAAATAAATAAATAAATATTGCCTTTAATTACGAAGCAGACATCGATTATTACGTCCGTCGTAACATTTTTATCGGTGAAATGGATAAAGAATGCAATTTTTATCATGCTTAATACTAAATTATTTATAAATACTATAAATAAATAAATAAATAAATAAACATTAAAATTTAAAAATGAAACTCTTGGGATCTGTTGCTCTTCAGGTAAGTTTTTTTGGACATTAACCACCCTCTTCCCCCTTTTTATTACGTCAAAAATTCATAAAATATTATCGTAAAATACGTTTTTTTACCAATTTTAAATCCACCACCTGAACCTTTAAAATCCTTGATGACAGGAGAATCAAGTGATTCAAAGCGTTTTTTGTCAAAAATAAGGAAACTTAATCAATGTTTCCAAATGACATCTTTTCGCGCAAAACAAATTACCAATATTGATTCTCTTGGTCGTAATTTTGCCTCAACTTTTAAAATTCAAGGCCAAGTTTATCACCACATTGGATTAATGTATTCAATGCCAAATGCAAATGCGAATTTTTTGCAAATATATTTTATTGGATCAAATGAACTTGCTCAAGAACGGTGCGAAATACATCGCATAACCGTAACTCGAGAGCGTGAAATCATTAATACAATTCAACAATTTTTAATGGAAAAAAATCAATTAATACAATTGTTCTAAAAAATTACACCACAATTGGAAAATGGTAATTACATGATCGTCATTAAATCAGAAAAAACACCAAACAGGTGCCCAAGTCCGTAGATATAATGCACCAACAGTTGATGAAGTTGCTATTGTAATGGTTGGGGAAACTTTTGAATCATGTGACATAGTTATTAAGCGTAAAGATAACGTCATTCAGAAAATTGAAGACACTCATCGCTTTTACGACGCATTGCAACACCCTTTAATTTTTTGGGAAGGTGATGATGGATATCACATCAACATAAAACAAATAAATCCATCCACCGGCGCAGAACTCACCAAAAAAGTTAGTGCTATGAATTATTATGCTTATCGACTAATGATTAGATCTACTGAAGACAATCACATTCTAAAATGTAGATATTTATACTATTAGTATGTTGTCGATTTGTATGCCAAAATCGCGAGTGAACGTCTACGATACATTCGTTTTAATTAGTCAAAATTACGAAGCGACGAATACATCCACTTGCGTGATGCAATAAATGGAAATGTAGACAGAAGTATTAATGCCAATGACGTCGGTAATACTGTTCTTCTTCCTTCATCATACATTGGCAGTCCGCGTCATATTCAAGAGTATATATTTAAGACGCTATGACTTTCGTTCGCAATAACGTAACACCCGATTTATTTATAACATTCACATGCAATTCAAAATGGAACGATATTGTAAAATTATTAAAGCATGACATTATAGCACGAGTTTTTAAACAAAAGCCAAAATCCTTAATGGATTTCATTACAAAGTATCATGTGTATGGGTAAACGAATTGTTGCATGTATTCGATCGAATGGCAAAAACTCAGAGGAATTTCTCATGCTGATATATTAGTTTGGCTGAGAAATAAAATAAGATCAATCGATATCGACAACGTAATAAGCGCTGAAATTTCTGATGAGTGTATAATTAATGGTAAATGTTCCAAAAGTTTTCCTAAAGATTTTACAATGCATACGATTACTGGAATTGATGGCTATCCATTATATCGAAGTTGGCAATAGATGGATTGTGCCTTATTCGCCATTTTTATCAAAAACATTTAAGGCACACATTAATGTTGCATTATGCTCATCCGTAAAATCAATAAAATATATTTGTAAATATATCAACAAAGGAACTGACATGGCAGTTTTCAATATTCAATGCACGAAAGAGATTCAGCAGTAATTCATCTAGTGGTACATCTTCAAAATGGACAACGTGTCTATTTTACAGACCAAAATATTGCACAGCGAGCTGCTTCTTCACCAAAAAATACTTTAACAGAATTGTTCAATACATGTCAACAACAAAATTCATTTACACATAATTTACTGTATTCAGAAATTCCTTCCTACTATATATGGGATACAAAAAAATTGGAACTTTGAAAACGAGGTACACCTGTCGATGGACATCCTGGCATTTTTAAGTCAAATGGTTTAGGCAGAATTTACACCATTCATCCAAATCAAAAATAATGTTTATATTTACGTTTATTATTAATTAATGTTCGCGGACCTACATCATTTAATAATTTAAAAACAGTTAATGGACACCACATGAAATATTTCACGCAGCATGTTTATCTTTGAATTTATTAGAATCAGATTTACATTGGGATTCCACAATAAGCGATGCAGTCATTACCTCATCTACAAATCAAATACGCTAATTATTCGCCATTATCATTACAATTTGCAGTCCTTCCAATCCAAATGAACTATGGGAAATATTCAAAAATGCAATGACTGAGGATATTCTTCAAACGTATCGCAGTATTCACAACGACAACACAATTGATTTCTTACCAATCATGTTCAATGCCTGTTTAATTCGACTTGAGGATATCTGCATGATTATTTCAAATCAAAATCATCAAACTTTAGATTTTGATTTTTAACAAATCAAAATCATCAAAATCATCAAATCACCTTCAAGATTAGCAAATGATCTAATTAATTATGATCTTTCACGAGAACAATCATACAATACGATTGATTTACTTGAATTTGTTCAAATTAATAAGCCAAAATTGATAGATGAACAAAAAATTATTTATGGCTGAATTTTACATGCAGTTCAAGCCCAAACTGGGGGCTCCTATTTTTTGGATGCTCCAGGCGGAACTGGAAAAACTTTCATGATTTCACTTTTATTAGCAAAAATTCGTTCCCAAGGTAACATTGCATTACCCGTTGCTTCGTCAGGAATTGCTGCAACTTTATTAGATAGAGAGAGATAACAGGGTCTTCAGCATTTAAACTGCCATTAAATATTCAAACTAATGAAAACGCAACATGTAATATAAAAAAAAAAATCAAACATGGCCAAAGTACTGCAAAAATGTCGCGTTATAATTTGGGACGAATGCACAATGGCTCATAAACATTCATTGGAGGCATTGAATCGAATATTAAAAGATTTCAAGAACAACACAAATATTTTTGTTGGAACCATAATTTTACTTTCTGGGGATTTCAGACAAACACTACCCGTTATGCCACGATCACCATATGCTCATGAAATAAACACATGCCTTAAATCTTTATCTTTATGGCAAATAGTAATACCAATGAAATTAACCACAAATAGGTGTGTACTTATCCAAAACGATTCTTCAGCTGAATTTTTTTCTAAACAATTGCTTGACATTGGAAATGGAATAATTGCTGCTGATCAAATAACCAAAGAAATCGAATTTCCAGAAACTTTTTGTACAATTGTTAATTCTCGGGAAGCACTAATAATAAATGTATATCCAAACAATCTACAAAACTATTAGCAAATTCAATGGTTACAAAATCGTGCAATTTCAGCCCCCAAAAATATTGAAGTAGAATTTTTGAATCTAAAAATTCAAGATATGTTGGATACAGAAACAATGTCTTTTAAATCAATCGATACTGTCATTGAAGAAAGTAAAGCAGTTAATTATCCAACGGAATTTTTAAATCCCATAAATATACCAGGTTTGGCATCACATCATTTGCAATTAAAAATTGGTTCCCCAATTATTTTATTGCGCAATATTCAATCGCCCAACTTGTGTAACTGAACTCGCTTGGTAATTAAAAAAATATATGGCAATGTTATTGAAACTACAATTATAACAGGAAAATTGGTAGGAGAACATGTATTAACACCACGTATTCCTATGATACCAACAGATTCGCCAATTCCATTCAAGCGATCGGTTGTATTCCCGTATAATAATTTTGCTTGAAATTCTTTTTTACTTGTTTGACTGAATCTCTTTTTCAAAAGGTATTTTAGCCCCAAATCCAAAAAGAATTCCAGTCAAAAAAGTTTTGATTTGAATGCTTTTGCATCCTATTAATTGAACTTCCTTCTGAAAATTCATTTTAGTCTAAAACTATTTTGACTGAGTTGGTTTTTAATTTTTGAATAAAACTCCTGTCTGTGTTTTATTGAACTGCTTTTGACTGGGGCTCCGGAGACAACGTATAGCTCTACGAAGGCATTTTAGGCAGAAAGACGAACCAAACAAAAGGTATTCCAGTCTAAAAGCTTTTGACTGAATGACCTTTCAAGAAGGTTATTCAGTACAAATATACAAAGAACATTCCTGTCAAACTATTTTCTGACCGAAATATCTTTTTTTTTGGACTGAAGTTCCTTTTTAAACTGAGTTTTATTCATAATATTTGTATGGGAAATTTTATGACTGAAATTCCTTTCGTTTTTTGACTAAATCGTTTTTGACTGTATTCCCGGAGAACAATTTTGCCTGGAAATTATTTTTAATTGTTTAATTGAATCACGTTTTCAAAAGGTAATTCAGTCACAAATCCAAAAAAAATTCCAGTCATAAAAGTTTTGACTTGAATGCCTTTTTAGTTTTAGAGTTCCCATTTAATTTTTGATTAAAATTCCTTTGTGTTTTTGACTTAAATGTTTTTAATGGAATTTCCGGAGCCAACAATTTTCTGTAAACTAATGAACATAAAAGTACATTTGAATTGTATAACTTATGCATTGTATCTATAATTTATATTGTAGTATTAGTATTATAGGGTAGTATTACACAGCTCGATATGTACAAGTTATAAAATTCACATGTACTTTTATGTTCTCTAGTTGACAGGTAGCGAAAGTTACGTCTAATTATTTTTTATTGTAACGTCCATATTTAACATAACGTAAATTTATAATAAAATTGTTAACCCGATGATAACTCGAAAAGTCGAAAATTGGGGAAAACTTATGAATAAAATCTACATGGTTTAATATAATGTGGTTGAATAGGTTATAAGTAAGCCTGTTCCAAAGCAATTTTGTTGGGCTATACAACTTTTTTATGCGCCTTCGACATTACTTAAAGTTTTTGATGTTTTTGGGTTTAAATTCCCTAGAAATTGTTTATATTTCTAGAATTTCCTCGTGCTTCGAAATTATATTTTAGATTTTGTGCAGAATATTCACATGCTTATGTATTTGAGTTCTTGGTATAAAATATATTTACCTAAAATAAAATCCAGAAACGTTTTTTTATTATGTTAAATTTATTTAGACGATAATATAGTACAATCAAGGGATCATCTAGTAAAAATTATGACGTAGGATTAACTGGAATTCTGCTAAAGAACGTAGTTTTTTCCGGGTATTTTACTAGAACTTTAGTAGAATAAATACAGGATATCTAAATCTAATTAAAAAATATTATTTCTCATAATTTTACCAGACGTCCAGTCGCAACATCAAGTAGTATGGTTTACTAATTTGATTAAATTACTTTTTTTTTTCGCAAATTAAGGGGTGGTTTTAAACCCTAAAAAGGGGTTGGTTGCCAATAAAAAAATGGTTTCATTAGTGTCTCACAGAGTACTAACAATAGTTTTTATAATTGTTTGAATTTGACAGTTCAGAAGGTTCCCTTGTCAGTTGAATTGCGAAAATCAAATTAAACATCATTTCATGACAAAATTCTGAAAAATTGCAGCGTACTGGCAATTGAAATGTCTAATAGAAAATCATCATGAGATTGGTGCCAACAATAGAGGACTTCAGAAAATATTCAGTTGGATTGCAAAAATATAAGCAGTTCTCATTGTATGAGTATATGTTTCTTTTCCCATGATGGTTTTGTTTTTGGGCTGACAGTCTGTCGTAATTTTTTTGAACTGACATAAAAAATTTTTTTCAATTTAAATTCTCATAGG
The DNA here is from genome assembly GCA_958295665.1 of Tipula vernalis. NCBI lineage: Eukaryota > Metazoa > Arthropoda > Insecta > Diptera > Tipulidae > Tipula > Tipula vernalis. The sequence continues at coordinate 147,834,134 of OY282558.1, forward strand.
AAGCGGGGTAGTGAAATAACTTAACATGGATTTTATAGTACTGGAATATGGAGCATTCTATAAAATACTGTCACCAATATTAGATGAGTCCAGCTAGATTCCAGTTCAAATAATTAATAGACATTTCTTTAAGTTTCTATAAGAAAAATGTAACAGCTTTGAATCATTAGTTTATAACGAACAACTAACGAATTTTTTAAAAAATAAAATAAAAGCCTTAAGATGGAGAAAGGATAACAATGAAATAAAGAAAAAACTCTTTGCTAAAATAACTCTAAAATTCGAAAGGAATAATCAAGAACTAGAAACCTTCAATCGACCAGTATTTAAACCGTTGGTTTAAAATTCAAAACTCGAACATATCTGCTACTTTTTAAGAATCCAATAATCAAGCATACACATATGCAATAAAATTATCATATTCCTACAATTTGTATCTAAACGATCGGCACTTTATATCTGTTCGGGAAGAAGCGCACACAAATCAATAACGGCAATATAAAACTTTATCTTTATTATCGATGATACACTTTGTACTTTGTATTCGTACACTATGTATGAATATGGTAAAACGGGAAGCTTTTTTTTTTGTAAACAATTTTCCAATTTTTTTATGACTCTCATTATTGTAATATTTTCGTTTATTTTTATTTTTTATTTTATCTACATATTTATTTTTATAAATAAGATCAATATTCAAATAAAAATTACGAATAAAAGAAATTGAAAAAAATCTGTACAAAATGGGATGAAAAACTATATATACGGGATTCAAGCGAAAAATAAAAATCGATCGATTTGTACAAAAAAAAAACGGTTTGAACTCCTTATCAGGAGGATATTATTTTTTTTTATTATCCATGGAAAATAATAACAAAAAAGAAAACCACAAGCATTCAAGAATTTATTTATCGAATAAATAAAATCTTGACGAGAAGAAATAAAATAAATAATAAAATTCTACGTAAGACGAATGTTTATATTGGAAGGCAAAAAAAAATAAAATTTTTGCCGCTTCCATCCTTATCTCGTCTGAATTTGTACGTTGCTTGTTTTTTGTTACTCTTACTACTTATTATTGTTATTGTTGTGTTTCACATCGTTTGCATATTTGTTATTCAAAATTGGCAACAGCAAAAACTTTGTTTTTTGTGAGCTTTTTTTTTTTTTGCTTTTTCGTTAAGTCGATTTAGGAAAAAAAAGTTAGAAAAAACAAAATACACACAATGATTGTCTCATCATTTTTTTTTTGGTTAGAAGATAAGATGGTGGTGTGTGTGTGTGTGTGTGTGTGTGTGTGTGTGCGCCGGGTACCAATTGGTGATGCTAACAAATCTTATGATACCAAAATATTATTTTTATTTTTTGGGAATTGTTATTGATTTCAACAGCAGTCGTCGGCGCGCGGGTGTATGCGATAAGAATTTGATGAAAAAATGATTTTTTAAATAAATATTGGATTTATCGTTATTTTGCCAGAACTCGTGAGGATTATACGTATACAATATGGATAATATAATACTATATATAGTATATCTATCGTATTGTTGATTTTTGTTGGATTATTTTTATTTTAATAAAATATTTACATTTTTGGTTTGGTTTATGTGTAAACATATCATCATCACAGAAAAGCACAAAGTAAATTTTTATAAATTACACAATGCAAGATATTTGAGGTCATGATGCTTAATTAAATAAGAAAAACAAATCTCATATTTTATTATTGCAAAACAAAAAATCTTTACATATTTATATAAATAAAAGAAAATTAATTTAAAATTAAAATTTTTTTCCCAACGTTATGTGGTTTTGGAATTTTATAATAAAATTATATTTATCTTTCTGAGGTAAATGTGAAACAGATCATGCGGTTTCATAATCTGTTCTGTTATAACAAAAGCTTAAGAAAATCATAAAATTTAAAGAAGGATTCAAACGAAAGCTGTCTAGTGTTATGTTGTAAGATGCTGTTAGGGGTTTACATTTCATATTGGCGCGTTTTAATATGACACGTGTGAAACAAACAGTTCATTGAATAATTTACGTGATTTTTTTTTTAATTCCAAGTTTTGTAAGGAGACAAAAATGTGTTTCGAATGCAGAGTGATTGTGATTAGCTAACACTATAAAGAGTGCAGGACGTTAGGTATAATGAGTGTGAAGTTTATGCTAAAAAAAAATAACAAAAAATTACACTGTTAAATTAACTATTTTCCAATTGGAATTAAAATGATACGAAAATATAAATTTTTTGTAATTTTGGATTTTTCGTACCACCAAACAGATTCTTTTCATTAGAAAACAGGTTCTTTTCATCGTTTTCAGATAGCTGGACCATCTGTTTATATCGTTAACCAAAAGCATCCAATTGTGTTGAACATTACTATATTTCAGACAATTTAAAAGTTGACTGAATTTTGATGTTTTAAAGAATTATTTAGCGCCGATCCTGGAAATGTCCCGAAGGCCCCGCACATTTCTTAGAATAGCTAAGCCATATAGCGGTCAATGTCTCCAAGCCGATCCAATTATGATGAACTATAATATATTTCACAGTTTTTGGAATTTTTAAAAATTGTTCATTATTTTAAAAGTTTTATATCGCCGACCGCAGAGATGTCCACAAGATCTTGCCCATATTGTCGGATAACTTGGCCATATGCCAGCCTACTTGGTCAATCTTATTCAATTGTGATGAACTATACTATACTTCACAGAATTTCGAATTTTTAATAATTTTATTGGTTTTAAAAATTGTTGTATCTCCGATCACAGAGATGTCCACAAGGTCTTGCTTATATTTTCGGATAACTTGACCATATGCCAGTATACGTGGTCAATTTAATTCAATTGTGATGAACTATACTATACTTCACAGAATTTCGAATTTTTAATAATTTTATTAGTTTTATAAATTTTTGTATCTCTGATCACAGAGATGTCCACATGTTCTGGCCTATATTTTCGGATAATTTGACCATATGCTAGTCTACATGATCAATCTTATTTAGTTGTGATGAACTATACTATACTTCACAGAGTTTCGAATTTTTAATAATTTTATTGGTTTAAAATTGTTGTATCTCCGATCACAGAGATGTCCACAAGGTCTTGCTTATATTTTTATATAACTTGACCATATGCCAGTCTACGTGGTCAATATTATTTAATTGTGATGAACTATACTATACTTCACAGAATTTCGAATTTTTAATAATTTTATTGGTTTTAAAAATTGTTGTATCTCCGATCACAGAGATGTCCACAAGGTCTCGCCTATATTTTTGTATAACTTGACCATATGCTAGTCTACGTGGTCAATCTTATTCAATTGTGATGAACTATACTATACTTCACAGAATTTCGAATTTTTAATAATTTTATTAGTTTCATAAATTGTTGTATCTCTGATCACAGAGATGTCCACAAGGTCTCGCCTATATTTTTGGATAACTTGACCATATGCTAGTCTACGTGGTCTATCTTATTCAGTTGTGATGAACTATACTATACTTCACAGAATTTCGAATTTTTAATAATTTTATTAGTTTTATAAATTTTTGTATCTTTGACCACAGAGATGTCCACCAGGTCTGGCCTATATTTTTGGACAACTTGACCATAAGCCAGTATACCTGGTCAATCTTATTCAATTGTGATAAACTATACTATACTTCACAGAATTTCGAATTTTTAATAATTTTATTAGTTATATAAATTGTTGTATCTCTGATCAGAGAGATGTCCGCAAGGTCTGGCCTATATTTTTGGATAACTTGACTATATGCCAAACTACGTGGTCAATCTTATTCAATCATGATGAACTATACTATACTTCACAGAATTTCGAATTTTTAATAATTTTATTAGTTTTATAAATTTTTGTATCTCTGATCACAGAGATGTCCACAAGGTCTGGCCTATGTTTTTGGACAACTTGACCATAAGCCAGTATACGTGGTCAATCTTATTCAATTGTGATGAACTATACTATACTTCACAGAATTTCGAATTTTTAATAATTTTAATAGTTTTATAAATTGTTCTATCTCTGATCACAGAGATGTCCACAAGGTCTGGCCTATATTTTTGGATAACTTGACCATATGCCAAACTACGTGGTCAATCTTATTCAATTGTGATGAACTATACTATACTTCACAGATTTTCGAATTTTTAGTAATTTTATTGGTTTTAAAAATTGTTGTATCTCCGATCACAGAGATGTCCACAAGGTCTTGCCTATATTTTCGGATAACTTGACCATATGCCAAACATCGTGGTCAATCTTATTCAATTGTGATGAACTATACTATACTTCACAGAATTTCGAATTTTTAATAATTTTATTGGTTTTAAAAATTGTTGTATCTCCGATCACAGAGATGTCCACAAGGTCTCGCCTATATTTTTGTATAACTTGCCATATGCCAGTCTACGTGGTCAATCTTATTCAATTGAGATGAACTATACTATACTTCACAGAATTTCGAATTTTTAATAATTTTATTAGTTTTATAAATTTTTGTATCTCTGATAACAGAGATGTCCACAAGGTCTGGCCTATATTTTTGGATAACTTGACCATAAAATAGTCTACGTGGTCAATCTTATTCAATTGTGATGAACTATACTATACTTCACAGAATTTCGAATTTTTAATAATTTTATTAGTTTTATAAACTTTTGTATCTTTGATCACAGAGATGTCCACAAGGTCTGGCCTATATTTTTGGATAACTTGGCCATATGCCAGTATACGTGGTCAATCTTATTCAATTGTGATGAACTATACTATACTAGTTCATCACAATTGAGCAAGATTGACCACGTAGACTGGCATATGGTCAAGTTATCCAAAAATATAGGCCAGACCTTGTGGACATCTCTGTGATCAGAGATACAAAAATTTATAAAACTAATAAAATTATTAAAAATTCGAAATTCTGTGAAGTATAGTATAGTTCATCACAATTAAATAATATTGACCACGTATACTGGCTTATAGTCAAGTTATCCAAGAATATAGGCCAGACCTTGTGGACATCTCTGTGATCAGAGATACACAAATTTATAAAACTAATAAAATTATTAAAAATTCGAAATTCTGTGAAGTATAGTATAGTTCATCACAATTAAATAATATTGACCACGTAGACTGGCATATGGTCAAGTTATCCAAAAATATAGGCGGGACCTTGTGGACATCTCTGTGATCAGAGATACAACAATTTATAAAACTAATAAAATTATTAAAAATTCGAAATTCTGTGAAGTATAGTATAGTTCATTACAATTGTATAGGATTGACCACGCAGTCTGGCATATGGTCAAGTTATCCAAACATATAGGCCAGACCTTGTGGACATCTCTGTGATCAGAGATACAACATTTTATAAAACTAATAAAATTATTAAAAATTCGAAATTCTGTGAAGTATAGTATAGTTCATCACAATTGAATAATATTGACTACGTAGACTGGCATATGGCCAAGTTATCCGAATATACAGGCCAGACCTTGTGGACATCTCTGTGATTGGAGATACAAAAATTTATAAAACAATAAAATTATTAAAAATTCGAAATTCTGTGAAGTATAGTATAGTTCATCACAATTGGATAAGGATAACCACGTAGACTGACATATGGTCAAGTTATCCAAAAATATAGGCTAGACCTTGTGGACATCTCTGTGATCAGAGATACAACAATTTATAAAACTAATAAAATTATTAAAAATTCGAAATTCTGTGAAGTATAGTATAGTTCATTACAATTGTATAGGATTGACCACGCAGTCTGGCATATGGTCAAGTTATCCAAACATATAGGCCAGACCTTGTGGACATCTCTGTGATCAGAGATACAACATTTTATAAAACTAATAAAATTATTAAAAATTCGAAATTCTGTGAAGTATAGTATAGTTCATCACAATTGAATAATATTGACTACGTAGACTGGCATATGGCCAAGTTATCCGAATATACAGGCCAGACCTTGTGGACATCTCTGTGATTGGAGATACAAAAATTTATAAAACAATAAAATTATTAAAAATTCGAAATTCTGTGAAGTATAGTATAGTTCATCACAATTGAATAATATTGACTACGTAGACTGGCATATGGCCAAGTTATCCGAATATACAGGCCAGACCTTGTGGACATCTCTGTGATTGGAGATACAAAAATTTATAAAACAATAAAATTATTAAAAATTCTAAATTCTGTGAAGTATAGTATAGGTCATCACAATTGAATAAGATTTGCCACGTATACTGGCATATGGCCAAGTTATCCGAAAATATAAGCAAGACCTTGTGGACATCTCTGTGATCGGAGATACAACAATTTTTAAAACCAATAAAATTATTAAAAATGCTAAATTCTGTGAAGTGTATAGTTCATCACAATTGGATAAGGTTGACCACATAGACTGGCACATAGCCAAGTTATCCGAAAATATTTGCAAAACCTTGTGGACATCTCTGCGGTCGGCGATATACAACTTTTAAAATAATGAACAATTTTTAAAAATTCCAAAAACTGTGAAATATATTAAGGTTCATCATAATTGGATCGGCTTGGTGACATTGGGCGCTTTATGGCTTAGCTGTTCTAAGAAATGTGCGGGGCCTTCGGGACATTTCAAGGATCGGCGCTAAATAATTCTTTAAACCATTAAAATTCAGTCAACTTTTAAATTATCTGAAATATAACAAGTAATGTTCTACACAATTGGATACTTTTGGTTAACGATATAAACAGATGGTCCAGCTATCTGAAAACGATGAAAAGAACCTATTTTCTGATGAAAAGAATCTATTTGGTGGTACGAAAAATCCAAAATTACAAAAAAATTTAATTTTCATATAATTTAAATTCCAATTGGAAAATAGCTAATTTAACAGTGTAATTTTTTGTTATTTTTTTTAGCATAAACTTCACACTCATTAGGTATACATCTACAATTAATACGATTTAAAGGATAGTTCGCTCTAAAGGATTGGTCAAATAAACGAATCGACGAACGACAACTTGAAAGTTAGCATCATCAGTAATGACACATCACAACAACGTGCCTAATAGTTAACATAATCAGTAACACTGCGTCAGCACAACGTGCATAGCGAGACACGTGAAGATCCACCGGGAAAAGCATTTCGTGTACGCGTAAGAAGTAAAATACTATAGTGAGCTACAAGTTACAGTATTATAAGTGGCATACCTATACCCGACAAACAATCTCAATATTTAGTACTGAAAAATAAGTGATTGGGGACTGGAGGACCGAACTGCATATTGGCAGATTTCACTTTCCTCAAGTACTGTAAAAAAAACCGTGTTTTGGAACACCTTGGGCGGGCTCTAATATCTGAACGAGGAACGTAGGGTACTTTACAGTCAAATTGCCGACAATTTCTAAGTGACATTCTCCGTAAATAAACCGTTATTTTGTGGGTATCAGATAACGTTATGCAGTCCCCTCACCCTTAATACGTAAGTAAAATTGTTGGATATAAAACCGTTCAATAGTCGAATATTTACATGTTAAATTTGCCGTAAATCAACCATCCCTTTGTGTATATCAGGTAACATTCTACAGTTCCTTAGCCGATAACATGTAAGTGAAAGTGTCAGATAAAAAACCGTCCAATTGTAGGACATTTATTTGTGAAATTTGCCGTAAAGAATCGTATCAGATAACATTTTGCAGTCCCTTCACCGCTAATATATGTATAAGTAAGTGAAGTTTTCGGTTAAAACACCGTCCAATTAACGAACATTCGCAAGTAAAATATCTCAATTGAATTTTTCGACTTTTTTTATAGACAAATATATTAATTGTTTATGGCAATCCCAATATTTTCGATTTGGTAAATCAGAAAAATAAAGAGGCCAATCCCTCATAACATATCTACTGAAAAAAAAGTAGAAATATCATTCTCCCCTCCCCGTAATTTTAGCCTAAGGCATTAAGAGTTATACCAATGTATTAATCTGCGAAAATAAGAACCCTTCATGAGTTCTTTATGTTGGTAGTTTGGTTTCGTACTGAAAAGTTGGTCTACTCTTCAGGTAGCAACGACCAAACTACAAAAAATTGCACTCTAGCCACTTACATTACGTATCTGGCCAGAACGTACTGACATAGCGAATTATTATTCACTACATCAAATATCAAACAACCCATGGAGAAATCTCATTTGTGTGTGTATTATGCCCACACGAATATTTATCTATAAAAAAGCCGAAAAATTCAATTGATTACAGACAGACAAATTAAATTCTTAGTAAAATATCTCGTTAATAAACTGTCTTTTTGTGTGTGTACTAGATAAAATTCTGCAGTCCTCTCGCCGTTAATATATATTATTGTATGTAAAATTTTCGTATAAAACATCATTCAATTGTCGGAAATTTGTCCGTACAATTTTCCGTACATAAACCGTCTATGTGTCTGTATTAGATAATTGGCTCGATTCAACGTAAATTATATCATTTTATGCCATCAAATCATTTAGTACGTGAACGTTTTATTAGTCTAGTTGTGTTCGTTATTTTATTCTATTTTTTTTTTTTTTCATTTTACAATCGGATACCTTTCGGGTAGATCTAGATACTTGTTTAGATTTCATTTTTCAACCAGCTTTTTACGGTCTCAAATCCATTAAGTTTGTTGCGCTGTTTGTCAGTATATTTTACAGCCCAGATGACCGTAAAATGTAGGTAATTTTACCACACTTACAACTGTCTACGGTACAAAGTAATTAAATGTTTAAGCTTTGATTTATAAGTGACGTAAGACAATAATATCCTAAGATTTTTGACATACTCTTCTTGCTTTAAACCATCTAAATGAACCGTATTTGGGAATACCTTAGGGATTGATTAATAACCATTTAAACGGGGTTTAATTGTAAGTGCTCATCCAATTATTATTTTACTAAAAATCAAATTTTATATGGATAATATTGTTGAAAATCACAGCCTTTCAATAAGCTTTCATTAATAAACTACACATGTAAATCTGTGATCAATGCATTTACATTTTTTTTTTGCCAGTCAGAATAATGATCAATGATTTAGGTTGCGTTTTGTTTTCGTGTTTGAAACAGTTTTGGTCGATAAGTACATTTTTCTAAATATGTAATCTACTTTTGTTCGCTTAATATTTGCTTTCTCCATGTCTTTTAAAATCGGATAGCCTTCGTGTAGATATTTTCTCCTTCGCTTTAATTTTTCAACCGACATTTTACGGTTTTGAAACCGTGAATCCTATTGCGGTTAACAATTGTTTGTCGGGATAGCAACAGTTATATTACAGTTTTACAGTACATGTCCATTGAATTAGCAACATTTGATTTTCTAAAATTGCACTATTAATACAAGCAATTTCTGGGAAATGTTGTCTTTATTTTATAGCAGAAGTCTAGCGCCATTTATGACGCACAAAATTATTTACCGTTATTTCTCTTGAATTTGTTATTGAATATTTTTCTAAACTTTGTACTTCCCCGAGCGAGCGATTGATGAACATTAGGTAGCGGTAGTACTTAAATAGTGTTAAAAATTTGGAATCAGTATTTTTTTATTAAGTATTGTTTAAAGAGACATTCTATATGAACTTTAAGAAGACATTCTTATTTTAAAATGTCAATTCCGAATAGCCAATCAACAATGCTTTTTAGAAACGCTGACAACTTTTTCGAATCCCGAATGAACTGAGGTAAGGAATTAAACAAAGATGGAGCCGAAACCGTGTAAAAGTAAAAAAAAATGCTGTTTGTTATGGCTAGGCACAGTAACAAAAGATTTTATGTTTGTTCAAAGGTTATATCTGTAAGAAAATCGAATAGATAAATTACCACTTCTAACAAAAAATATTTTTAGAACCCTTTAAATATATAAATCCCTTAATGAGAGAACACGAAGACTACAAAATAATGGCCAACTATACTAGTTAACTTATTTTTACCACATATTATTCGAATTACATGTTTCTGCGCTAACAAAATTGGTTCAACCGTATTAAAATACGTACCTCCCCAACAAACAATACCATACTGCAAATTTAGATTGAACGATAGCATGATACACCATCACAAGAATTTTCTGGGAACACAATGACTTCAATTGGTAAATGTTGCGAATTGCGGATATCACATAATTCTGTACCCTATGTGCATGCTCCTTCCAGCTAAGATTCATATCATTAACTAGACCTAAATATTTTATGACTTTTATGGATTCTATTTTAAAACATTTCACAGAGCAGGGATAATCTAATGGGTTTGCAATATTACATCGGTCACAATTTTGGGTACTCATTTTATGTTTTAAGCAATCTGCTGAATGATAGAAAATATCACAATCGTAAATAGTTGATCCAGCTAGTTTGAAGAAGATCATTTTTGTTTTCTCACTAACAAGTAGCTTGTGCGCGGTAAACCATTGCCTCATAACATGGAGATCGTAATTCATATCAAGATTTGTTAAACGAACGAAAGCAGTAACATTACTATTGAATTTTTGTTTAAAAATTAAGTTAATGAATATTAAAAATAAAACGGGACCTAAAACGGAGCCTTGAGGAACGCCTGAAACTACCAACTGTATACATCGCTAAATATACCATTCAGTTTAACTCTTTGGTGTCTTTTCATTGAATAACTTGAAAACCTTTTAAAAGTGTTCCCTCTAAAACCAATAGCATGAAGCTTGTTCAGAAGTATTTGATGGTCAACCATATCAAACGCTTTTGTCATGTCCAAAAATATAGCAGCAGTATTTTTATTTGCATTTAAACCATCATAGTCTACTTCACAAAATTTCAATAAAGCCACTTCAGTAGACCTACCCTCTCTAAACTCGAATTGACAATTGCTAAAAAAATTATTTTTATTTAAAAACGATATACATATTCGTTTTTTCATGAGTTTTTCAAATAATTTTGCAATCGTGGGAAGTAAAGAAAAGTTTCGCGTTACTGTCATAATGGGACGAATAGCCTACATTACATTGATAAAAAAAAAATGTATTATTGATTTATTATGACATTCATCATTAAAATAATATGAAATTGCCAAAATAGTTAGAACCAGTAAACATATTGTGTCTAGAAATAAGAAATCACTCAAAAATGGCGAGGTCGTAGCTCCACCACACAGGCAAGATTGCAGAAAATAAAAGAAAACATCCGAAAGGGAAGACAGAATCATCTTAAAATTAATCTTACAGAATCATAAACGATTAACGGCTTTTACTAAACAAAAATTAACGTCCAACAATAATTAAACGAATTACATGGGGACGGAAATACAAGCACTTCTTAGTGTTAGATTGGTCTAATGTAAGTAAAAATTCCTGTTTGCCGTTTCGTTTTTACAAATTTTCTTAAACGGCCAAATTGTCAGGTTTGTTTCTCGAAAGAATCTTAGGTTCAAATTATTGCCGAGAGCAATATTATTATTAAACGCCGTTTAAATGCGCGTTTCAATGAAGACTTTGTTGTACAAAAGGTTAAACATCCAACATCTATCATGGTTTGGAGGTGTATCTCCGCAAAACGTCCTGGACCTCTTCATTTAGTAGATAGCTTTATGAAATGATAAATATATGTTATAAATATATTCAGATGTTGGATAACGTTTTTTTACCAAAACTTCCCCAATTATTTCGCCGTCGGCAAATGTACATCTTTCAGCAGGATACAGCACCTTGTCACACCGCCAAGTCGGTTAAAAACTATTTGAGTTCCAATTAAATAACGCTATTAGAATGGCTGGGAAACTCTCCGGGACATGAACCCATTAGAAAATGTTTGGACGGTTCTAAAGATGCAGTTATCGAAAAAACACATCACAGACAAACAAACATTGATTAAGAAAATTAAAAACATATGGTACAACCACCCACTTATTAAAAAAATCATAATAAACTCATTCCAGAATATGCCACAAAGAGTCGAAATGTTGCTCAAGAATAAAGGAATGTGGACTAAATATTAAATAATAGATCTAATAATCATCTATTTAATTATTTTATATTCATTAAGTATTAATTCACCAATTTTAATGAAATATTGATAAATAAATTGATGCTATGATATTGAATTCCCCGAAAAAACTAAATTTTATAAAAGTTGCTAATTCAATGGCCATGTACTGTAGATACCCAAATCGAATTACAGACTTTAAATGCCCAAATCGAATTATCTAGAACAATCGAAAAACAATTAGATAAAATATAATGGGCTGAAACCCAATAAGGTGATCAGAACATCGGTCTTGATTAATTTAATTCCCAAATCAATCCAGAAATGAACCTCTTAAGTCAATCTGCAGTTTAACCTCCAACTCAATTTACAACTCAACCTTTATCTTAATCGCAACACAATCCTAAACGCAATCACCAAATTAACGGTCAACCCAGCCTTAAATTTAATCACCAAATCAACCCTTAATCCACTTTCAAATCAACCTTTAACCTAACTCCAAATCAACCCTTAAATAATTCCCCAACCGAACAATTCACACCACAATGCAAGCTAACTAAATCCTAATTCTACATCAACTAAACTTAGCTCGTCTCAAATCTCAACCGCCTGCTCAACTCTAGACTTATTTTCCAAACCAATCGCAAAATTAACTCGATTCCAAAGCTACATACGTATATGGACTTAGTAAATTAACTCGATTCCAAAGCTACATACGTGTATGGACTTGTGGCGGTCACGCATTTGTACATGCGTTCACCGCCACGCGTCAAAACAACGCGCCCATTCTATATTATATTTTGTATACCAATTGCGCGACACAAAAACAAAACACTACAAATAATGACAATACAAAATAAAATTACTTTGATAATCAGTCTCGTATAAATCTTCAAAACGGCAACACTTTGCTTTGTGTGTTGGCCGCCAATCACACTTTTGTATTACCAAAATGGTGGCGATAGATATTTAACATAAAATTTTAATTATAATAATTTAAAATCAATTTGTCGTGTTTTAATTTATATTAATATAAATGTTTAGCATTTATAAACTCAACTCAATCTAGTCTCCCACTAAACCCTAAACGAAATCTCAAATTAATCCCTAACTAAACTTCTCTTTTAGATACATCTCAATTTTAACTCAAACCATACTCACGATCACAGCGGCATACGTACCTCGTACCATCACCTTAAACAATCATTCGATCAAATCATTATTTCATTATACTATCATACCATCATGACACTGTGCCATTAAGCCATCATACAATCGTATCATTGTACCATCATATTATCCTAAAATCGTACCATTATTCCATCCTTCTTGGCCATATTCCTGAACATGATTTAAAAATCATTTTAGAATCCTATATCCAATGCTATGTCAAATTTCATTATAATCGGTTGAGAAAAAGGCAAGTAGGCAAGTTACATCATACTTATCCATATTCCATTATTCATCCCATTTTCAACGCTCATGTCAAATTTTATTATAGGTTAGGTTAGGTTTGGGTGGCGGTCCACAAGGACTAGGCATAGACATAGTCGGGGAGACGGAAGGAGAGATTTAACAGAAGTTCCTCCCAGAACACTCCAGCCCCGACTTTCCCGTTCCGTTTTGAACCATCAGTGAAGAAGTTTATAACTCCTGGTTCCAAAACTGCACCCATCATCCAGTCCTCTCTGAATGGGATCCTAGTCCGGAACTTTGTGTTAAAAGATAGTGACGGGACAGTATAGTCGGTGGTCTTAGGAATTTGTTTGTTGAGAGAGAAATGAATGAAAGATTTGAATGAAAGAAAGAAATCGCTTGCCTGATTCTGCCAAGGAAATACAGATATTTAATTAAAATCTCACCCAATACCTCTCTGCACAATGCTGGAAATACTCTACACGATTATAACATCCTGAGAAGTAACCCAATATAACGGGCCATGCCAACGCAGCAATGAGCAATTGGCGCCCATTACAAAATGCTTGTTATTACATTACGCTGATCAATGAGATCTACACACATTGGAGCACCAACTGAGTATGCTATAACGGAAACATATGATGGTGAACGACTTCTATGCTAACGTCAATCATCAATTCTCCTTGATCGTTAACAAAATCGATAAATAAGGTTGACCGTGGAGACATTCACAATTTTGGTCGAAATATATCGTTATCGAGCACTGGACGTATTCATCCGTGGATTAAATGGAGACCTGTCCAAGATGCTGAAGCATCCTACATAGAAATCCAGACCTTTCGTAAGAGCCCCGATAAAGCAAATTTCATACACACACGTTCTACCTTCACCAAAAAATAATAACGCATTACAACTTTAATGGAGAAACATGGTATACAACGTTCAACATCAGAACTACAGATCCCCTTATGGTACTCAGAAGTCGAACAATTTCATGGCAGAATCACCAACAACGTTGGATGATGATCCATCAATTCAAACACAACAAATAAATTGTATCCACCGTCCCACTCCTCAGGATAATCGGGTAACAAAACGGGAACATTCTCATTTCCACGAGCCAATTGGCATACGACAACACCGAAAACGAGATACCCAATAACGAGCACAACGTAAAAGTTGACTTAGATATAAATTTTATGATGGAAGCCTCTCTAGTGTACCGTACCTTTAATACCGGCTTAAAAACAGAAAAATACTCAAGTTCCTCATCGAGGCCAATAACAGCTCCATAAAATTCGCATTAGCCATTAGTGCCAAGGCAACCGAAAATCAATTCCAAATCCGATCAACGGGAGGTGTCATCAAAATTAGGTAGAAAACTAGTGCACCGTTCTTCAAAAGCTTTGGAAACAAGGATTTAAGCCGTTTGATGCCATCATAGGAGATGACACATTGAAAAAACTCCGGGCACTTATTGAACAGAAGGATGCCTCGCAAACAAAGAAATATCGAATGATAGTAGAATTCAAGAGGTTGAATTTCGAAGACATCGTTTTCCACCATGAATGGGAAATATGAATTTCTAAGGCTCCCGTTCGGATTAAAAACGCCCCTACAATCATTCAACAGATGATCGACAACGTCTTCAAGAATTCATCGGCGAAATCTGTTATGTTTATATAGACGACATAATCGTCTTTGGTGGGAGAACTGCAGAAGAACATCTAGCTAACGTCAAGAAATTATTTTCGAAAATACAAAAGGCCAACTTGTGCGTAAATCTCGACAAAACAGAGTTCCTAAAAACATAAACGGATTTTTAGGGTTATCTCATAACAAGCATTGGTACAAGCCGGACCAAAAAAAGATACTGGCCATTCAAAACATTAAGAAACCCGAGAATTTCGAAGATTTATCCGAGACTTTGCACCCATAGCCAAGCCGCTAACCAACCTAACAAGAAGAACCAATGCGCAAATCAAAGCAACACAATCCAAGAAAGTGCAGATTGACCTGAACAAGAAAGAGTTGGAAGCGTTTTACAATATCAAAGAGAAACTTTTGGGTAAATAATGACGCTTGATCGTCCGCCATTGGCACTATACTGCCTCAAGGAGATATCGGGAATGATCGGTCAATTACCCACATTTCCAGGTCTCTGAATAAGACCGATGAAAATTATCCGGCAAACCAAAAGGAGATGCTGGCCATAATATGGGCACTGGATACATTCGAATCTACGTATATGTGGCAAGCAAACTCAAAATTCTGACAGACCATCAACCGTTAACAAAACTAAGTAATAAGAACAAAAATGTCAAGTTTAAGCGTTGGAAAGCTCAGCTGGGGGAATATAATTACGAGCTTATTTGCAAATCTGGCCATTGCTCTATCAAGACTGGAATCAATGTTTTCAGGGACCAACAAATCTTTTTGAATGGCCAGGGCGTGTATGTTCATGAAGGACCCCTCCCGCTTACCACAGACATTATATAAGCCTGGCCGAGCTAAACAAAGAAATTTTTTGCAAGGTCCTATACAGGAACGATTGCATCCAACCATCATCAATGAAATCAAAATCCCGGAGAAGTATATTCAACTTCTACAAGAAATATTTAAGGAGAGCGCAAGAGCAGTTGTGTCGGTCCCATCACAACGGCCTACTTAGAAAACATTGTGTCTCCAAAATTATTTAACACCTAAACGACTTGAAGTAAATGGGACTATCGAGAGAGTTTATTCTACCAGACTGGAAATAGTTGGATGCCTCCGGAATGAATACAAGGAACTGTTCATAAAATAACTCATCAGCATAGCTGTGGAACGCCATAGTGACTCCATAGGCTCTATTACTCAACAAAAGGCTAAACTATCTTTTTCGGAAGAACACAGAGAACCAACTATCAAAATCTCACATGTTTTGAGACAAAATTTCATTAGGATCTGATCAAGAGACCTCGCAAAAATTAAGAATCCACCATTTCAAGAGAAAATAGCAAGAGAGACGGTCCGAAGACCTATAAAGCTGGTAATACCATGATCTACCGCACTAATTCCTGATTATTAACACAATACCCAACAAGCTTTCCCTCTCCTCTTTCCTAGCTCTTGGCTCTGGCGTCTTACTATGCCACTGAGCAAATACGAGTACACTAAAACAAGTAAAGGGACGAATAATCCAAGGGCATTTCAAGTTGATTCATGCCATCAACCTAAAGGACTGTGAGAAAGTCATATCCGCATTAACATAGATAATACAATTAACACCCGTAATACAGCTGATTTCGTAACTGAAAGGTCACTCGCGCACACAAAGATCAATAAACTGGATCGGTAGTGCCTGGAAATGGATAGCAGGATCACCAGATGGGACAAACGAGATAATTCGGAACAACAATAAATAGTAAAGGATCAACAAAGGCTTAACAAATACAACTCAACAACTGCTTGCGGCGTACAAGAAAATGATTGGCCACTTACACAACGAATCAGAAGAGAAATAGCCAAATTTCAACACCGTCAAAACTAACTTGTTGAATAAAGGTGAAAATTAATCGTTTGATCATGGAAATTGAAACTCTGTCATATGCCAACGAGGTAGAAGCAATCGAATATGCTGAACATATGATGATTGTGATAAAATCTACTCTCATTTTCGTTCACTCAATACCGAAAACAAGCACACAGGACTACAATCACATCATCATACGATCAAACTCCAGTCACAACAAGCACATATACATGGAATTCAACGAACTTCTTCTCAATACATTCGGGGGACGACTAGTTTTGACCTAAGTGGACTGAAAAAAATACCAATGGATCATTATTGTATCACTTTATGAAAATATACTACTGTGCCATTGCCCAGCCATTTTTCGCCAAAGACTGCAACATTTAGGTGGGAGGATAATGTGCCCACCAAAGATCTTTTAGGTCACAGTTTGAGGTGACTTGAACGAATCCTTTTTTCAATAGTGACTGTTTTCAGAAAAAGAAAGTGAAATTATCATCATCCGAAATTAAAATGATGCTAGCTCATTTTCCTTTAATAATTTGTGATATCATATTCCAGTACCCAAAAGACTGTAAATTGGTTCGTTTCTTAAGATAAATCGCCTCTCTTAATTATTTTCATAAGCACTAAATTATTAATTGAAACCAAAGCTTCGAGTTTTTGTTATATTAAGCAATTACCACGGAAAAAATTAGGCCAATAGCTCCTAAAAGTTTAATGAGATTTGAAGCAAAGTACCAAACTTATAAAAAGACTTCGTACAGTTATAAACACATTAAAATCATTAAATATCATAAATCAACTGAAAATAGCAAACCTGGAATAAATTAAGTTGATTAAGCAAGGTGTGGCCTAAAATTAAATACAAACAAAATTTCTTGGAACCGTTTTAAAAATCTGTTTATTATAATTATTTGCATATAGGTACTAATTGTATGAATGGTGAACCTCTCTCTGCTTGGCAATATTAAACTTTTAGTGAAGGATGCTCAAAAGTTATTGGTATGTGTTCAGTCCATTGTAACTATGTATTTGTTTACTATTCACAATTGTTAATAAAAATCCAATGTATTATTTACGTGCTTAATAGCAACAAAACCTACTCTGGCTATAAATTACATTTAATTTGGGACAAGCGTTATACAGTGCTGGTAAAAAAAAATTGTGCAAACAAATTTATTGCAAATTGGAGACAACAAAACAAAACTTTTGAAAGCAATTGGTTTATTGTTTCATTTTAAATACATGTATGACGTAATTTTTAAAAAAAAAAAAAATTGACCTGCAATTTAGGGGCAACACACCGAAAAATGCCAAAACATTCAAAATACGTTTGATTGGAGTTAAAGTAGTGTAATAAATTAAACACTTGTTTTTTATTTTTTTTTGTTTTTTATTGATTTATAGGAGTTTGTTGAACCGCCTTTTGATTTTATTACAGCGATACACCTCCGATTCATTGAATTTGATACATTTTTCAAAGTCGCAGGAGATATGGATTCCCAAATCATCATCAACAAACTTTTTAAAGCTTCAATCGATTCTGGGCGCTTCCTTGCTACTTCTAGCTTCAATATATACCAAATATTTTCAATTGGATTTAAGTCTGGACTAAGCGGGGGCCAGCTCAACACATCGATACTTTTTTCTTCGAAGTACTTTTTTACCTTTAAATGAAGAGATAAGAAAAAGAAACAAGTTTTTAACAAATTATTTATGTTTATCTGAAAGCAAATTTGTCTATCTACAATTCAAAATTAATAACTCACAATTTTGGCGGTATTGCACGGAGCGTTGTCCTGTTGAAAAATAAATTTGCAAGTCTCGCCAAAAAGCTTTAACGCAGAAGGCTCAAATTCGTTCTGAAGGATCTGCAGATAAACAGCTGCTGTAACGCTGGAACTAAGGAAGCACAATCGACTGGTTTCATTTCCAGAAAAGCATCCCCAGACCATAACTCCTTCTCTTTTAGGTGGAAGTCTTGAAAGACATTCGTTGCTAAGTCTCTCGCCAGGTTTTCTCCTTACGAGAATTCTTCCATCTCCAACATGCAGCTTGAATTTTGATTCATCGGAGAAAATCACATTATTCCACATCTCTGGAGTCCAATTAACATGCTTCTGGGCCCATAGCAAACGTTTTTTTTTTCAATAGTAATGTGAACTCAGGCTTCTGGACTGGTTTAAGTGCTCTCAAACCAGCTTTAACAAGTTTTTTTCTCACTAAGCCGGCTGAAATTTTTTTTCCCGTTGCTCGCTCAAGATCCTGTCTTATGTCCGATGAAGTTTTAAAATGGTTCCGACGACTTTGTAATAGTATAAAACGATCTTCCACTGGCGTTGTCTTTCTGGGCCTTCCAGAGCCTTTCTTTCTTTGTGTACCGCCCATCTATCGATTTTTTTTATTACTCCACGCGACAGTACTTTTAGGAATGTTTAATCTTTCACCTATTTCACGCGTGGTTAAATTTTCTAGCGCCGAAATCAACATATTGCTTTTACACTGGTCACTAACTTTTCCCATTTTTTTAACTAAAATTGCACTTTATTCTTTATTTGTCTAGGATCACTTACAGAATAACTTAATCTTACAAAATATGCACTATTTATACTCAAAAAATTAATTACAGGCAATAAAACATCTGCACCCTAATGACGGCCAAGAACGATAGACGTAAAAAAAATAATTGCGGGCCCAATATTTTTGCACATCAGTTGCGGGGTTGTACCGGTGTAATAAAAGCAAAAGGCGGTCCAACAAAATATTAATATGAAAGATTGAACTTCTATAAATCAATAAAAAACAAAAAAAAAATAAAAAATAAGTATTTAATTTATTACATTACTTTAACACCAATCAAACGTATTTTGAATATTTTGGCATTTTTCGGTGTTTTGCCCCTAAATTGCAGGTCAATTTTTTTTTTTTTTAAATTACGTCATACATGTATTTAAAATGAAACAATAAACCAATTGCTTTCAAAAGTTTTGTAATTTTAGCAAAAAAAGACTCCAATTTGCAATAAGTTTGTTTGCCCAATTTTTTTTTACCAGTACTGTATTAGTAGAAGTTAAATGCATACATTTGTATGGACATTTGTATGGAGAACAGCACAGTAGAGGTAAACTCAAGTTGATGTTATTCGGAAGAAAACACTGTTACAAAGAAGGTAAACAAGCGATGAGGTTGTCCAAAAAATAAACGAAAGGGTAACCCTTTGTACACAAAACGAACCCTTACTAAGGTTGTAAGTTAAGATTAATTTTAGTTTAACTGTTTGTTTTATTTAAATTGTATTTAAATTTTATTTATTTAAATTGTAACAATTGTAACATTCGTTAATCGCACGCGAGTTAAGACTGACTTAATAATAAACAACAAAAAAGAAAACTAGACTAATTACAAAAATACTAATACATAATGTAATGTTACAAACATTTATAAATTAATAAGTTAGTACATATATACTTAAAGTTGACAATAAGCTGTAGTAAATTGGTTGCGGCGCAACCATTCTCCCTCCGTTAAGTTTCTACTTAACCTTGATTCTCGCGAGGTTAACTTCTTGGGATTCCTCCTCATTTAATGGAAGTCGGCATAATTTAACTATGGGTCGTTTCATTTCACCCTTAATCGTTTTAAGAGTAGCCACGCGGACTAGTCCATCAGATCCAGGATGTAGATGGACGATGATTCCTAATAACCACTGCGCTGGCGGTAAGTTATCCTCCCTTACAAGAACGACGTCTCCAATAGTAAGATTTGTTGTTGGTTTCTTCCACTTTGGTCGTTGTTGCAAAGTATGCAGATATTCAATAGACCATTTTCTCCAAAAGCCTTGAACTCGTTGTTGAATATTCTGCCATCTGGTTAATCGTGACGTTGGAAAATTGTGTAGGTCAGGCTCAGGGATACAAGTTGGAGGTGTTGCTATTAAAAAATGTCCTGGGGGGCCAATATATTATCAGGGTCGGCATTCATCGGACACAGCGGTCGAGAGTTGAGTAAAGCTTCAATTTGGCAAAGTAGAGTAGCCATTTCCTCAAACGTCATTTTAGTATCTCTTGTCACTCGATTCAAGTGGTATTTGATCGATTTTATGTTGGACTCCCAAAGTCCGCCAAAATGTGGTGCACTGGCTGGATTAAACGAAAATTTGATCATCGCCTGAGAAAAGAAATCAGATATTAATTTGTTTGTTTTATGGTTAAGGAATTGATCGTGAAGTTCTCGAAGTTCTCGTTTGGCACCAACAAAATTAGTGCCGTTGTCGCTAATTAATTCGCCTGGAATCCCTCTACGGCTAATAAAACGGCGTAACGCGGCGATAAATGCGTTAGTGGTCGTATCCGACACCAATTCTATATGTACTGCCTTGGTGGCAAAGCATATAAACAGAGCAATATATCCCTTAGTCAAGGGAACTCTTCCTCGACCATGCTTAGTTCTAATGAGAATGGGACCTGCATAATCAACTCCAGTGGTTGTGAACGGACGACAAACCGTTAGACGTTGCCTCGGCAAGTTTCCCATGAGTTGAGTGGTAATTTTTTGTTTCTGTCTCACGCAACTAACACACCTTTGACAAAACTGTCGTATTAAGCTACGGCCATTTAGGATCCAAACCTTTTGTTTAAGGAGGCTGGCCAACAATGATGGTCCAGAATGCAGATTGAGTATGTGCGTTTCATAAATTATCATCCACGTGAGTCTATGATCCTTTGGTAATATCACTGGATGTTTCATATCAAATTCGCAATCAAGATTCGAGAGTCGTCCTCCTACACGCAATAAACCATTATTATCAATAAACGGTGATAATGATGATAGTTGGCTATTACGAGTGAGAGGCTCTCCAGCAATTAGCAGATTAGTATAATCACTAAATGATTCGCGTTGAACTTCCTTATATATAAATGTTTCGGCCTTGCGAATTAAGTCAATTAAATGCAACTTCGGATACAAAAATCGGAGAAGGTATGCGACTATCCTTTTTACCCTTTCAAATGATGAGAACTTGCATAACAAATATGAAATAATTTCGTTGGATTCGATTTGAAGTGTCATGATGATTGGGGTCTTTCGACGTCCTTCGCACATTGTTTCAAACTGTTGTTGATTGCTAGATGGCCAGTAATTCTCTTCATACATCAGCCACTTCGGGCCACACCACCATAATTCAAGATTTGGAAGTAATTCTGGACTAATGCCCCTTGATGCAATATCGCAAGGGTTTTCCCTTGACGGTACATAATTCCAACGATTTCGAGGAACTGTTTCCATGATTTCCGAAGTTCTGTTCCCAATGAACGTGTTCCATCTACGTGGGTGGTCAGAAAGCCAGGCTAGGACCACCTTTGAGTCAGTCCATGCAAATACTTCACAATGCCGATGTTGAAAAATACCCAATGAAAATTTGACTAGTTTCACTAAGATATGTGCTCCACACAACTCTAGCCGTGGAATTGAGATTTGCTTAATAGGTGCAACTCGGGTCTTGGCGATGATTAGCGACGTTTTGATACATCCTGTTGAATCTTCGCTACGTAGATAAACAGCAGCCGCATATGCTACCTCCGAAGCATCACAGAACGCATGGATCTGTGTTGATTTCGTGTTCGATGAAACGAAGAAATGCCGTGGAATTTCGATGGCCTCAAGATTTGGCAAATTTAATTTTATGGTATTCCATTTCCGACTAATGTCGCCGGGAACTTCATCATCCCAACCGATCCTCCGGCTCCATAATTGTTGGAAAATAATTTTCATGGAGATAGTCGTTGGAGACACCCAGCCTAAAGGATCGTAGATTTTGGAGATTTCGGACAGTAAGTTTCGCTTAGAAAGGAATATGCTTGGTAGTATCTTAAACGCATATGAGAATACGTCTCGCACAGGATTCCATTGAACTCCTAAGGTCTTGATGGTAACACTATCATTTCCAAAAGTTAACATTGCAGGTTCCTTAAGCTTATCAGGAATTATTGATAAGAAATCGAAAGAATTGGATTTCCATTTTCGAAGTAGGAAACCAGCTCCCTCCATGACCTGACATAGCTCCGTGAATAATTTAGCAGCGATATCACCATTATCACATCCAGAAAGTAAATCATCAATGTAGAAGTCACGCTTAATGATGGAAGCTACGTTCAGATGGTCATGTTCGTTATCCTCGGCAATTTTTTAAAGAGTCCTGACAGCCAAAAAAGGCGCGCATGAGGTCCCATACGTCACGGTGTTTAATCGGTATGTCTCTATTTTCTCGGTAGGATTGTCTCTCCACACTATTCTTTGGAAGTCATTATCAGGCGATGGCACAAGCACTTGCCTATACATTTTTTCGACATCTGCAGAAAAAACCACACGATGCAGACGAAACCGACTTATGATGGTCACTAAATCATCTTGTAAAGTGGGTCCTGTGAGTACAATATCATTTAGTGATATACCCGATGATGATTTACAAGATCCGTCAAACACGACCCGAAGTTTAGTGGTTGAGCTATCTAATTTTGTTACGGCGTGATGTGGGAGATAGAAAACTTGATCATCATTTTTTGCCACTTCGTGATTCGGAACTCTTTCCATATGACCCATTGAACTATACTCATTCATGAAAGTTTTGTAATCGGTTGCCAGTTGAGTGTTTTTCTCAAAACGACGTTCCATAGTTAATAATCGACGAATGGCAGCGGACCTCGAATGTCCAATTTTATTGCGTGGGTTGATAAATGGAAGCCGTACGATATACCGTCCGAATTCGTTCCGTTTAACCGTCTTGATGAAATGGGATTCACATAATTGGTCGTCAGGAGTGGCGCTTGTAAAATTTGGAGGCTCCTCAAGTTCCCAAAAACGCTGAAGAGATTTGTTTGAATCATTTGGCGTGACAGTTATGGAAAACGACGATGTTGAATGACCCCTTAGTTGAGGTGCTAGGATAATCCATCCGAAAATCGTTGATTGTGCATACGTGTGCCCCTCAAAAATTAGTTTGTCTGGTTTAAATAAATCAAAGAACACGTCAGCCCCAAACAAAACGTCAATTTCTCGTGTAAAGCCATAATTTGGATCAGCCAGTTCTAGGGATTGCACGTGGCTTGTAATAGACTCATTGAGATCCACTGGATGGATTGTCAGCAATCGTGGAACGATGTGTGCAGTGATATTCAGATTAATTGATGGTAAAATCCTTGAAGATATATGTATATTAACTAAACCTCTAGTCGTAGCAGCACGTTTGTCAGCTAGGCCGTGAATAGTGATTGATGATGAATGTGATCGTCTCAGTCGCAAACGCTGAACCAATTGTTCCGATATGAATGTACACTGGGATCCTGAGTCCAGTAATGCATTCGCGAGATTTTTAATTCCGTTAGAATCCTGAATATATATTAGAGCGGTTGGCAGCAAAGCGACTTGTGGATTCGAAACAATAGGTGAATTTTTATTAATAGAAAGCGACTTGACCGTTGTTGTGACCATATTTTGAATATGAGGTATATACGAACCTTCATATCTTGAATCATTGTTAACGTTTAGTGGTTCAGATTGATGTTCTTGTTGGATGATTGGTGCTGATGTCATTGTATGTGAGAAAGATGAAGGATGACTAGCAGTTTGGCTTGGTTGTGAATTATTAATTTGATCAGCTGACTTAATTGAATCAGGGTGATGAAGCAAAGTATTATGCCGTTTATTGCAAATTCGACAATTTGATAAATCAGTACATTGTTCTACAGCATGATTCATACGAAGACAGTTGTAACATGCGCCACATTGATTAAACCAAATTTCTTCTGAGTTTAATGTCGAAGCTTCGAAATTTCATACAACGAAACAGGTTATGATTGAAATTGCAGCACGGACATATTAATCTGTTCGAATTTAACAGCATTGCCTTAAAAAATGGTTTTTCCCTCGAAAATTGATTTTGATGTGAAGGAATTCGAATCCGTGGTTCATGATCATAAGTAACTCCATCATCCAATCCGTCACATCTGATATTCAAAAAATCAAAAAATTCTTCTAGCTTTGGGAAATTATTGTTGGTTGTTTCCTTTGACCACAATTGTTTGGTTTCAGTATCCAACTTGCGCAGCATAATTTGTATCAACCATGCATCTCGATACTCTGCTTCCTGGCCCATTGTTCGGATTCCGATAACAATTTCATCACATTTGTCACATAGTGAGCGAATATCAGTAGCTCTACCTGTCATCGCCGGTGATACATCGAGAAACGTAGTAATGTATGAGTTTAAGATTTTCCGTTTCTTGTCGTAACGAGTTTTCAGTTTCCTCCATGCTTCGCTGTAATTTGCTTCCGTTTCGGTGAGATTTTTGATTAACGATGCCGGACCCTCAGTCAAAACAGTTTTAAGTAGTTAAAATTTAGAGATATCAGAGAGTGTTTGATTACTATGAATGGATGATACAAATGAGTCTTCAAAGGCCGGCCAATTTTTGTAGTCCCCATCAAATTTCGCAAATTCCACCCTAGGCAATTTAATTTGATCTTGATTTATGATAGACCGATCAGCCAGTTGGGTCGTTGTAGTATTTAGCGTTTCAAAGAAGGTTCTTTGCTGTTCGAGTAACTCCGAAAGTATAGGTTGTGAGGCAGCTGTGCTCCCAGAAGGGACTGTACTTGAACTAGCTTGTTTGGCACGTATACTTCGCATTAAGTTTTCACGCAAATCAAAATATTTTTCTTCGAATTCATCATATTTAGACACTTGACCGGGAAAGGCAAACAAATTGTTTTCTAACGTTCCAAAATCCTTGCAATATTCATCAAGCCTTTGCATACGTACTTCTAAGGCTTCAATTGTTGTTGCGTTGGTGATTTTATTAACCCAGGTTTGCATTTTTGTAACGGACGCGAGTATATTTGCTCTAGATAATATAATTGACTCAGCCATCCTGCACACAAGGTCACAAGTCGTACGGTAAAATATCAATTGCAAATGTATCGTGCGAAATTTAATTTTTTTTTTTTTTTTTTTTTTTTTTTTTTAGTTATATAAAATTTTGTGCAATTGTAACACGATTTAGTTATGTATATTTTATATATGTTAGAATACCTTAAATATTTATTAAGCAACTTGTTCTACTTATCGTTTGTGCAAGCGGCCGGAATGATTTCCTTATAAACTTATGCCAATCACCCTTGAATCCACCAGCTAAGTTGTCGCACTACTTTAGCCTTGGTTTGATGTAATTTGAATTATTGATTAATGTTTACGTTTCACGAGCTACTAAATTGTTTATGTTATACGTTTACGGTTCTAAACGTAGCGGCACTAGTAATATCACGACAATAATATTGTTTAATAATAATGAACTGGTTTTAATTTACTGCGCTGTATAATTAATCACACATGAACTGATAGTAATACGCTATCCGGCTCGAAGGACCATGAACAAGCGATGAGGTTGTCCAAAAAATAAACGAAAGGGTAACCCTTTGTACACAAAAGGAACCCTTACTAAGGTTGTAAGTTAAGATTAATTTTAGTTTAACTGTTTGTTTTATTTAAATTGTATTTAAATTTTATTTATTTAAATTGTAACAATTGTAACATTCGTTAATCGCACGCGAGTTAAGACTGACTTAATAATAAACAACAAAAAAGAAAACTAGACTAATTACAAAAATACTAATACATAATGTAATGTTACAAACATTTATAAACTAATAAGTTAGTACATATATACTTAAAGTTGACAATAAGCTGTAGTAAATTGGTTGCGGCGCAACCAGAAGGTAAATACCTCGTTTCGGTTGTCAATTTTTTTTTTTAATTGTTGCAACAAAACCTTAGGTGTGCTAATTTTAATTACTGTTGTGGCAATTTTAATTTATTGTATTAAACCGAAAATAAACTTTGAGTCAACAACCTTAGTTTACTTATTACAACTGCTAAATTCGGGAGGCGGTGAGTTTGGTTACTGCAAACAAAGTGTTTTACCAGTGTTAAGATTAAGGTAAGTAAAGCTTATTTTATGAAACATATCTCATTATTCATCATACAATTAAATTCCTTTATTAAAAGACCCCTTTAAAATTGGATACTAACAACCAAACGCAAACCTAAAATTATCATAAACACTACTAACCACTCCAACTGAAAACGAATTAATCATAATTTATAAAATACAAAAAAAATCATTTAATTTAATTTAAAGTCAAAAATACATTTGGGAATCATTAATTAATTTTTTAATCGTGCGGTATAAACGCTCGAGGGGGGGGGGGGCAATCGTGGCCGCCGCGTGCTGCGGTGATCATGTCAAGAGGTATTTCATCCCATTAAGTGTTTATTTTGTTTTATCTTTTGGATATTGTAATTTTAATGACTTTTTGAAATTGAGACTGGGAGAAAAGTGGTAACTGAATTTTTTGTTTTCTTTGTTTACCATTCTAGTATTTCTGATGATTGTGGTTGTTGATGGAAATAGGGAAAAAGTAGGGAAAATAATATTTTTCTTTTTTGCTTTTTTTGACGTAAATAGTTTTAGGTAGAGAAAAATCAGTAACGCACATAAATATTACAGTAATTGGATTAAACCACAAACCTTTTTTTATGATCCTTATTGTATTTGTTTCTGTTGTGTAAAGTTTTCACACATACCACCTATACATATACCCGAAGTGATTTAAGCTCTGTTTACTTTCATTATATATAAATAAGCAAACACATACATATACACATTTCGTGTCGTACATATATTTATGATCTTATTAATTATGTATGATTTTTTTTTTTTTGCGGGGGGAACGCAATTAAAATAATAAAATTTAAATATTCAAAATATGTTGTATGCTGCTATGTAACGTACATATATAACATGAAATGTGTTACATACAAAAACGTTATAATCATTTTTTGTTATGGAAACTACATATAGACATATTTTATTTTATGTCTACCAAGGACATAAATATAATATAAAACCAAATAAAAAGTTCACAGCAACAAACTTTACATTAAATATTTATTTTGTGTGAAGGTACGTAGCTATTAATGCCGGGTTTTGTGGAGATGTATATACATATCGGGTATCAAATAGTTAATTTCGAATTAGAGACAATATGAAAAATGTATCTAACGCACTAAAAAGTTTCAAATTAATGAAAAGCTTAGTGCAATATTGTGGAAGCTATTTTACGAATCACGAAATATGTCAATTTTCCACATTTCTTAACACAGGAATTTATAAGTTCTCTAATAATAACTACTCCACGCCTTAAAGGTCAGGCAATTTGCACCGTTACTATTGAGTGGCCAGAAAAAAACGTACACAACTTCACCGACATAAAAGCACAAAAGAAAAAGGCGACTTACTCCCAAGTCTATTCTAACACATAGAAGTCACTAACAAACACAAATATTTATCGGCATCCCGACATTAAAATGAATCCCCGGGAGCATCGAACAAGGATAATGGGCAAGTATGACGGAAGGTGTTAAAAAAAATTGTATTGAACAAAATATATAAAATAAAACACACAGCACAAGATTGGCTCGCTGAGAAATCCCATCTAGGATCAATAATGTTAAACGCTGTTAAGTAGAGAACTATACGATGAAGTAAGCGCTACATTACCTGAAATTTATGTAACAAACAAAAATACTAAAATTGAAAAAATGTATGTCATATTCAGCCCAATTCTCCTTTCCCGACAGCTATTCCTTCAGCTAATAATGATTAGGTACTCCGGTGACCAGAGAATAAAAAGGGTATCTCTGAGTCTATTAGGGGGAATTGGCCTAGAATCTCCTCCCGGAATAGGAATCAACCGGCCCCAGACACTAAGATGGTTTCTTCTGAACCCCTTTTTTGGTTTTATTTTTATTTATATTTTTTTTTTTCTAATTAGGGGTAGACAGAATATTTTTTTTTCTCTTGTGGTCCGTTTCAAATGGAAAGACGGTTGGTAAAAAACCCAGAAACACAATTGAAAAGAACCGAAGAGGCACCTAACATCAAAATAAACCATTCGCACGTTTTACTAAAACGTTTTTTTTTGTATATTGAACAACTATCCCGATTACAAACATATACACCAATTTTGTTGGTTTGTTATAAAAAAATGTTTTAATTTACCAAGTTTGTTTCATTATGTTAGCAAGTTTTTCGAACTCGTTGTCTTTCATCGGTGAGAAAATAGTTAACCTTATTGAATTGGAAAAAAGGAACTATTAACGAACCAAATATCAAGCTTCTACAGTTCCAAGAATGAAACATTGTCTAAACAAAGCACTTTGCTGAGAAGGGGACTATCGGTGGTGAATAATCGTGTGGATCAATTCGAGCGTCATTGTTATTCTTCGAATCTACAAATATATGGAGTTCCAGAGACAACAAATGAAGATCTAGCGCATCATCTTATTGCAATATTTCATTACGTAGGTGCTACTGATCTGACTAAGGCAGACATTAAACATGCGTTTCGGACAAAAACAAGAAATAATTTTAAGCCTATCACAGTTGAATTTTTTTCAAAATTTAAAAAAGGATATGCGCTTAAATGTTATAAAATGAAAAAAAAAATTCAGAGCTTCCGATATTGACTTCCATGTTGAATCGAAAAGTTTTATTGTTGGGCACTTTTGTTATACGAAGCCAAACAACTGCTACAAAACCAGGATGCAGTCAATCACTACAAATATATTTGGCTCTTTCACGGTAACATTTATTGCAAAAAATCGAATTCAGACATCCCAGCTAAGATACATATCATCTCATGCAGATTTATTGAAACTTCAATAATCTTAAACTCTTGCGGTCTGGCAACTTTGATATTATCTGTCTGACTTAGACATGATTGAATGAGGCAACCAATTCCGCGGAAGTTTTCGACGAAAGATACCATGTATTTAGAAAAGATCGTAACTTTGTTTGCCATGAGAAACGGAATGGAGGTGGCTCCCTTATTGCTATGCATAAAGACTTGGAACCTGTTAGACCGGCTATTTTGAACAACTGTTATAGATGATGTGTGGGTCATAGTAAGCACTGGAACTGGTTCTTCATTAATTATTATTTAGGTATTTCGTTTCGTGATTATAAGATATTCCTTGACCATTTGTCAGATGTGGTTAATACATTTAATACAGGTACCAAGTTTATTCTACTTAGAGATTTTAATCTATCATCAATAGAATGGAATACAAATAATCACTTGAACATATTTGCATCGAACTATGAAGGGCGCACTGCGGCATACCTAATAGATACTTTTGAACTAACTCTTTTGGCACAATTCAACCATGTGAAAAATGTCCGGAGTCGAATTTTGGATCTAGTTCTTTCAAATATTGATGTGCATAATTTGAATATCAGAATATAGCTATGATTACTTGTTAACTAGAGTTGATAATTATCATCCTTCAATCATAGGCTCGGTTAATATATCTTTTTTACGAAAGCTACCTTATACTCCTTTGGTACAGTTGATAAGACGTCTATGTTTCCCGAAGATGAGGTTTTCACCGTATTGAATACATTGAACATTAATAAAAGTGCGGGTCCCGACCAATTGCCTAATTTGTTTCTAAAAAATCTCAAAGCTATTCTTGTGGTCCCGATCACGTTCTTGTTTAATATTTCGTTATTCTTTATATTAATGATATTTCGGAGGTTATAATATCAAGCCACTTATTGTATGCTGATAATCTGAAGCTCTTAAAAAATATTCATACGGCTAATGACACTTTGGCTTTGCAATCGGATCTAACCGCTGTTTTTAACTGGTCTATTGTAAATCAATTACCACTGAACATCAAGAAGTGTGTAACTATGACTTTTGCTAAGAAAGTTAATAAATTTGACTTTACTCCTGACTTGGTTTTCGACCAAAAATTACGATTTGATAAACATATTTATTCAATTTGTCGTACTTCTTTCAAAACAGTAGGCTATATCCTCAGAAGAGGTAAAGATTTCAGGGATACCTCAACTCTCCCGTTACTATACTCTAGCCTTGTGAGAACTAACCTTGAATACTTATCTCAAGTCTGGAATCCATTTTATGACGATTATAACTACAGGATTGAATGTATATAGAGAAAATTCACAAGGTTTATATGCTTTAAGTTTATTCCCTCTAATGAGTATATGAAATATGAGAGACGTAGGCA
This sequence comes from Tipula vernalis, assembly GCA_958295665.1. Taxonomy (NCBI): domain Eukaryota; kingdom Metazoa; phylum Arthropoda; class Insecta; order Diptera; family Tipulidae; genus Tipula; species Tipula vernalis. Next base: position 147,865,227 of record OY282558.1, read on the forward strand.
GAAGTTCAGTCTGATCTCATTGGAAGATAGAAGAACATTAATTGATGAATACATTCTCTTTAAAATAGTCAACAATTTATTAGACTGTAGCTTGCAAGCGAGAATCAGTTTTTATGCCCCGGCGTACCGCATACGACATCAGCAGTTGTTCCAACCATCGGCTTTCAGGACAAATCTTTGTGTATCATCATGTCTAAGCCGACTTGTGTCCAACCATGCTATTTACTTTAATGACTTGGACCTATTCTACTTGTCACTGTCGGAGTTTAAGCAAGGTGTTATGCTGCGCTATGCAGCAGTACCAATATTTAGTTATTGTAAGGAATCTTCAGACCTTAGTCGAAACATTAATATTTTTTTTTCTTAATTTTCCTTTAATTTGTGTTTTCATTTTTCCTTTTTTATTGTTACTATTGTTGTTATTATTATTATTATTATTATTTTTAAGAATACAATCTATAGCATAGTATTTGTGAGGCAGCATGTAATTGGGTTTGCTGCCAATAGATAAAATAAATAAAAATAAGTAAATAAAATATAAATTATGTACATTAGGCATTCTCCCTCTAAAGTGTTCTCAAGCATTTTAAATAGCAATTTTCTTATTTTATAATTTTAATTAAAATCAATGTGTAGGCTAAATTTTTTAATTTAAAATAAATTTTCTGCCAGAGTTTCCTTATGTTTAAATTGACACCAGAACTGCCTCGATCAGATGAGACATTCTCTATACAGTGCTCTCAAGAATTGTAAAATCACTATTTTGTAGATTTTAATTTTAATTAAAATTTATGTGAAGAATAATTATTTAGATTTAAAATAAATTATCTGTCACAGTTTCCAATTATACAAGTTAACATTAGAATTGCTATGATCATATGACAGATTCTCGTGCTAGCACAAATTGACCCCAAAATTGTTTCGATCAGATGAGGCGTTCTCTACAGTACTCTGGATCATTATAAATCGCTGTTTTGTGGTTTTTAATTTTAATTACATCTGATGTAGAGATTTAATGTATTAATTAAAAATAAATGGTATGCCATAGTTTCTCATGCTACAGTGTACTAAAGCACTATAAATCGCTGTTTTGCAGTTTCTAATTAAAATTTAAATTTTTGTGGAGGTTTTAATTTAAAATTTATTATCTGTCACAGTTTTCAATTACACAAATTATCGTTAGAATTGAACATTAGAATTGGTATAGATTTATGAGGAGATTAATTATTTACCTGCCACTGTTTTGTTAAGCACAAATTGACACCAAAATCAGATGAGGCGTTCTAATTTAATTTACATCTTATGTGGAGATTTAATATATTAATTAAAAATAATTTATCCGCCCGAGAGCTCTAAAGCACTGTAAATCGCAATTTTGTAGTTTTAATTTAAATTAAAATTTTTTGGGAATAATTATTTGAGTTTAACATTAATTATCTGCCAATGTAATTTTTTGTACAAATTGAGACCAGAATGGCTTTGGTCCGATGAGGCATTTTTGTCCTACAGTGCTCCGTCCGCCGGAATTCCATTACGCACAAATTAACGACAGAATTGATCTGATCATATTAGACATTCTTGTTTCAGTGATTTGGCAATGTAAACCGCTATTTTGTTGTTTGTAATTCTAATGAAAATTTATGTGGAGATTAATTATATTAATTTAAAATAAATTATCTGCCACAGTTTCCATATGGAAAAGTTAACACTAGAATTTATCGGATCAGATGATGCGTTTTCGTGCTAGTGTGCTCTCAATAATTGTAAATCGCTACATTGTAATTTGTAATTTTAATTAAATTTAATTGTCTGTCACTATTTCTTTACGCACAAATTGATTCCAGGATTGCTCCGATCAGATGAGGAACTCTCTCTCTCTCTCTCTCTACAGTGTTCTCAAGCATTGTAAATTGCCATTTTGGTGCTGGTAATTTTAATTATAATTTATGGAGATGATAATTATTTTAATTTAAAATAAATTATTTGTGAAATAAATTAAAATTAGAATTGCTCCCATCAGATGAGTTACACTGTTCTCAATCATTGTAAATGGCTAGTTTGTCGTTTGTAATTTTAATTAAAATCTATTTGGAGCCTAGTTATTTTAATTTAGAATGATTTAAATGCCACAGTTTGTTAACGCAAAAATTGATATTAGCATTACTCCGCCCAGATAAAACTTATGCGTGAGGCATGAAGCCTAAGGGCTAAATTATGCAATCATATATTGTATTTAAATTTTAGGTAATACTAATTATTGATGAGTAATTGCCGATGATCGAGGGCAAAATTTCGTGTCGCTCACTTTCCGAACATGAGGCTGTGATGTGTAAAACGCCATAGAAATTATTAGAATATAGCTTTTGTTTCACGGAAAACTGCCAATTTTAGAATTAAACCATAATGTATAACTTCTTAGCTTAAAAACGAATTAGAAGAATATTAAATAAAATTGTCATGTTAAATAAATTTGCTGCGTCATTGATACTAACATATTCCTGGTAAAAAAAATTGAAACGTGAATTTAAACAGTTTTATACACTTTATGTTTGACGGCGATATTTATATTTCAACCTGCTAATTTTAGTGGCGGAATAACCTAATATGTATTGGCGGAGTTAATTCATTTGGGAAATATAATTAATTTCCGGTTAATTCGTTTGAAAATGGAATTAATCAACTTTTAAAAACTGAATTAAATCCGAGACTGAATTAAAAATAAAATGTCGCGGATTCAATCCGTATTGAAAATGTCTTCTTCTGGAGCGCTTTTTTCTTCTATGTGGGCATTTCTTTGTCAGCAATTTATCATGTGCACTTTTTTTGTGGTCATTTATGTAGGTGAGGTTTTTTCTGTAAATTAATTTCGAGTGGATTTTTTTATTCTACACTGTCGCGGATTTATTTCATATTGAAATATTATTAAAGAGTTCGCTTCTATTTAATAATATTTCAATATATGAATTCAAATTCTGGCGAAATTAATTCATTTTCCAATAAAATAAATATGAATTTATTCCGCCACTGCCAGGTTAAAATAGAAATATCGTCGTCAAATGTGAATTAAATGTAGCATCTTGATATGACATTGAGTAAATGTCACACATAAAACTTATTGAATAATAAAAGATTGAAATAAATCTAACAAAAGTGGTTTAGTACTATTTCATGAAAGTGTAAAATATGTGTAACATCTCAACTTCATTGGAAAATGGAGACTTCATTTCAACCTTTCTTAATAGTCCAATACTTTCTACAGTACCCCATATATGTAATTTCAAATCGCTATTTTGTAGAGATGCTTAATAATCCAATAAAATTGTTTTGAACTTTTTCATTTCATGACATCGACTCATGTTAAGTATTATTATTATTATTATTGGGGGGGCCATGCGGGCGATCAGCTACTTCGCACTGCGACCTAAAAGATCTATTGTGCTGGCCCCTGCTTAATTATCCGTTCAGTCAATATTCAGGTTCTTAATGAACCTGACAATACTGCCTCCCGGTACGTGATACATACTATCTGGCTTATTGCTCTCCCTCCTAGATGCTTACTACAGCATGTAGTTCCGCTAGAAAGACGGTAGCATTGGAGCTCAAGGACCTCGTGAGGGTTGTCCCACTCCCGTATATTCCTACTCCTGCCCCGTATTCCGTTTGATTTTACTCTTATGAGTTGCTGGGAATTGCAAATCACCTGTAGGTCACCCAGCATTACTACAGGAAGGCTAAATAAAACTGGAGGGTGCCTGGTATCCAGAGTCCGCATATTTTGTGCTGATTAACCTATCAGCCATTCATCTTTCGGCATATGCTGTTCCACCTTAGATTAGGGTTTTTTGTCAAGGTTTTCTCCTTTAGCGCCGTGCTTGAGCCTGTGCCAAATGGCCAAAAATGTGCAAAGTGGCCTTAGTTACCAGTGCTTGCCACAAGGAGGCAGTACGTACACTTGCGAATTGTGAACAGGTTACCATTTACACAATTGTACCCATCACGCAGCTGCCTAATGACAAGACCAGAACAGCTCACGTGATGCGCACCCTACTGGAAGGTTACGGAGCTGGTAGATTAATCTACTCAACTTTGATCCCCCCCTCCAATAGACGCCAAACCACCCTCATGTTAAGTAAGTCAAATTCGTTTTAATCTTTTGTAATCGAGTTTTTATATGTACGGATGTGAAATTTTAATTAATTAAAAGACGCTACACTCAGTTTAGTGAATCCTTATTGAACATGAAAAGCTCTTCAACAAGAATTGATTTTGACCTCGAAGTAATATTTAATCCCAAATTCTTACTTATGTAAATAATTAGTTTAGTTTGGCATGTGTCAGTAACATATCGTCATTTGAGTTCTTTCTTGTCTTATACGCCATTTTGAAAATTTGGCAGGAATCGAATTTTAAAGTTTAAACAAAAAATGTTTACCGTGAAAATGAAATTTTATTCCAGCTGTTATTGGAACTTGAAATTTATTTTTCATTTTTTATTAGAAATTTTTATTTTTAATGCCAAAAATGGATATAGGACAATTCCCTTGTATCTACATAATTAACCAACTTTGTAGGTCTTTATTATAGGAAAATGTAGGATATTGGGCACAAACAAAAAAAAACATGTATAAATAAAATAAAGCTTGTATCGCCAGATAGCAAAACCAAAAACCAAATTTATCTTGTACTGGTTAATAAGCAATTCCTAACTTTCCTCCACGATGTCAGAACAATGCGAGGAGCGAACATTTACAGCGATCAACAAATTGGTAGATTGAGAGACACCGACACAAAAAATACAACTTAATGTAGCAAGAAATGAAACCAGTACAGTCATCAAAAATGGGAGCAAATAGAAGATGCCTACATCAAGACTGCTACCAGTGTACTCGGTTAACAAAGACAACGCCTTTCACTTAAGCTACAACTATGTCACCAAGATGCGACAGAAGTCCGAAGGAAGTATGAGACTACAGCTCAACAAGTAAAGAAGATGGCAAGAAAGCATCGCTGAAAATACATAGAAGACATTCTCGAAACTGCAGAGAAAGCATGTGCAGTCAGAAACAAGCGCACACTACGTCAATGCCTAAAGAAGGGTTCGCCGGTAAATACACGAAGATTCCACTCATAAAGGATCTAGCTTTACTAATCTTAGCAAGACAACGTCTTCTTAAATATCGAAATTACGGACTTTAAACATCATTCTTGAACATGTATCTCAAGCAGGAGCAGTACAGATAATCCGTATCACCATAGAGTAATCGAAGGTATGGAACTCTCCGCTAAATCTAATTTTCGTGGACTTCGAGCGCTCATTCGACTCCATCAGCCGAAGCATAGTTAGGAATATATTTTGCGAAATAGGTATACAGAAGAAAATAATTGGATTAATCCATGAAAGGTATCGGGATGCTGGAAGCAAATTTCAAGACAAAAGAAAGCAAAGTGATAAATACTTTAATTCGTGAGGAGTTAGTACTACTAATGTTCTACTATCTCAACCACTGTTGCTGTTAGTATTGGACAACGTAATGCACAAACTTGATAATGTAACACCAAATAGTATCCAACTGGGACCACTAAGAGATGATATATGCCAATTAACACACAACTATACTGACCCGACATACAGCAGAAAATATATGAAGAAGCTTTCAGACCTAATACATGAAGTTGGTCTCAAAATCAACATCAGAAAAAACAAAAACCATGAGACTGAAACCAACACTAGTACACCAATTACTATCAACAATACGCCAATCGAAGAGATTTAGGTAACCCATAGTTATGGGTGTGAAACACACACAGAAGTTCACAAGAAGACTACAAATGTTTGTGAAAAAATTCTATCCAAAGACCATCAGCAACACAGAGCTTCTGCGACAGACCAAACAAACAGACATTGAGACCAAAATATGGAAGGCCAATTGAAGGAAGATCGGGCATACATTAAGGAAAACTGTAACACGGATGTCATCGCAAGGGAAACGAAAAGTGAGAAGACTTGCTATATCTTGGAAGAGAACTATCCTAGCCGCAGCGAAAGAACTTCATAAATCATTAAGGTACATTCGGCTTTTTATAGACAAAATATATTAACAATAATGTCATTCAGAACATTTTTCGATTAATTAATCTGAAAAAAATTAACAGGCCAATCATTTATAATATATCCAATTAAAAAGAAAAAATATCAATGCGCCCCCGTACTTTACCCCAAGAGTTATACAAAGTGTATAACCCTGAACGAAAAATGAGAACTTTCCTTTAGCTGATTGTGTTGGTAGTTTGGTTTCATACTGAAAAAGTTGATCTACTCATCAGGTAGCCACGACCAAACTACAAAAATTCAATTCCCACTTAACACCTATAGTGCCAAGTACAAACGTACTGATTTAGCGAATTATATTCACTAAATCAAAAAACGGAAGTAAAACCCTTATTTCTGTGTGTTTTATGCCCAAACAAATAATTAAGAGGAAGAGAAACTGAAAGAATCTTATTGATTTAAAAAACAGACACACATCTCTTTCTCTTGATAAATCATGAGAAGAGCTGAACGCAATAGCCCTAGGGAAATAAATTATAAAAATTTAAGAGAAAATAACAGAACATTCGGTATATACGGCAACGGTGCAGTACACTTACGCCCTAAGAAGGAGAAACAACGGACGAGTGGACGAAAACGATCCACCTCCAATTCATAATCGGTTGCAATGCAAATTCACACTAAATAGTCTGGGGAAGTAGTGACACCAACATCAGAGGTGAGCAACTTTTTGAATTTTGTTTAACAAAAAATATAATCATTAATAACAAACGGAACGATGCGACTTTTGTGAGTGCAGTCAGGATGGAGGTGTTAGATCTTACCCTGTCTGACATGGGTACCTCTGGTACAATTCTGGACTGGCATGTGTCAAAGGAAGCATCCTTCTCGGATCACATCTATATCAGGTTTAATATTAAAACCCCTCAAAAAACGAATCGGTAGTAAGAATACCAAAACGTATAAATTAGCCAGTCTATAATGAAAGACTTTATGATAACGTTACTGGTTTACAGGCCAACATCAATTTTATTGAGGATCTCGATACAGTTTCAAGCAATGTTACCGAGGCAATTATTGATGCCTACCACTCAAGCTCACTCCTGGTTCGTATTAGGGGGGCAAGGGATGTTCCTTGGTGGAACCACACCCTGGAAACCAAAAGACGAAAGGTTCGTAAACTTTCAACAGGGCTAAGAGGACAAACGATTGGACAACCTATCGAATGTCTCTTACCCAGTATAACGTCGCTCTTAAGAAAAGCAAGAGGTCGAGCTGGAGAGACTTCTGTGAAAAAGTAGATAGGCTGCCTGCGGCTTGTCGACTCCAGAAGACACTCTCCTTGGACCATAGAAATCCGTTGGGATCTGTAAGGAAACCGAATGGAGAGACAACTACATCCAGGGAGGAAACTCTTGAATGCCCGCTGAAAGGCTACTTCCCAGAGTGTACTGCCCTTGGAGGCCAGGAAGACCTCGATGTAGATAGCGTGCATCCAAATCTGATTCCAAGGGAAGCTTACAGGTTCTCAAGAGATATCTTCACTCCCGGAAATATAAAACGGGCCGTCAATTCCTTTGGTCCCTTTAAATCGCCGGGAGGGGATTTTATATATCTTGCATTTTTACAGCAAGGCCTACAAATACTGTTGCCTTATTTGATTAGACCCTTTAGAGCCAGTTGCAGCTTACAATATGTTCCAAAAAGCTGGAGGGAGGTGTAGGTTATTTTTATACTGAAAACGGGAGGAAGATCCCCAGAGGACGTCGGGTCTTATAGACAGATTAGCCTCACATCATTTATTCTGAAAACCATGGTGAAGATACTGGGCCTATAGATTAGATCCAATGCTCTCCTAAGGCATCCTATAGACCCCAGCCAATATGCATATCAGACTGGGAGATCGACAAAAACAGCGCTCCACGATCTGACAACAAATATCGAAGATACACCTCGGAATAAAGAGGTTTTTTTATGCTCCTCTATTGATATTTAAGGGGCTTTTGACAATACCAAGTTCTAAATGATTCAAGAACAAGCACATGGAAGGGGAATAGACTCTTCCACCATAGGGTGGATTATCAATATGCTTAAAAACAGGAGGATAACGGCCTCCTTTGGTGATAAAACCATCACGATTGCGGCTTCCAGGGGTTGTCCCTAGAGGGGAGTTCTCTCACCGCTTTTGTGGCTACTCGTGATGGATGGACTACTTATAAGATTAAAAAACTCTCACTTCTCGAATATCACCTACGCGGAAGATCTAATCTTAATGGTCAGGGGGAAATTCGAGAGTACAATAGCGAAACTTATGCAATATGCCCTCGAGTTGGTAAGCGACTGGTGTATTGAGATGGGCCTTAGAGTAAACCCCAACTTACTTTCTTTACAAATCGGAGGAAAACAATTCTTCCACCTCTATCTCTAAGTGGGGAAATTCTACAAATGGCGACGGAGGTTAAGTACCTGGGAGTGATACTTTACTATTTCATAAACAAGGCAAATAGGGCGCATTTCACTTGCCAAAGAATGATTAGCAAAACGTGGGGTCTGAATCCCCAAATGACACTTTGGCTATTCTCAACCATCGTAAGACCAATAATCTCTTATGCGGCGTTTGTATAGTGGCCTAAGACAAAGCAAATTGGTGCCTGCTCAATATTGGATAGGATCCAAAGGCTAGTTTGTTTGAGTGTAACGGGAGCAATGAAAACCTGCCCTACAGCTGCTCTTGAGAAGCTATTGGGGCTCTCACCACAGGGCAGTCAATCTAAAAATAGCATCTTAAATTAAAACTATTAGATCAGGAAATAATAGCATCCTGGACAAATTGAATCTGGACGTGGAAATAATCCAACTATCAGACGTGATGGTTAAAGCTATTGACTGCCGGAGGAATTTCACGATTGAGACACCCGACAGGGAACAAGCGGGGAGTATCATCTCCTCCTTACCCTGTCACGCCTCCATATGGTACACTGACGGCTTAAAATCAGGGGTGGGTATGGGTGCGGGTATTACCGGGCCGGGTTTTGAACTCTGTATTTCATTGGGTAAAACCCCCACAGCTTACCAAGCAGAGATATTTGCGATCGAGGTATGTGTGCTTCGATGTCTCACAAAAAAATATAGAAAAACCGAGATTTACGTAATATCGGATAGGCAGGCGGCATTGCTTGCCTTAGGATCATCTGTCTTCTATTCCAAAATAATCTGGAGCTGCTATCGCAACCTTCTAGAACTCAGCTGGGAGAATAAAGTAACCCTTTTGTGGTCCCTCTGCCATTCCGATATACAGGGAAACGAGGCCGCTGTGCAAAAGAGGCTGCGGAGAGCCCTTTCCTTGGCCATGAGCCTTGTAATGGTTACTCTAAAAGCCATCTGGCAAATGGCATAAGGAATTAGGAACAAAACATAAGAAAATATTTTGGGAGTCCTCCATTGGGATGAGACAGACCAAAAAACTATTAAACTATGATATTAAACGTTTAGATCAGGCCATCAATATGGGTAGACAGTCTCTAAATCCCTCATCTGGTACTTAACAGGACATGGCCCTTTTAATTGACATTTGGAGAAAAGGGAAAAGTCCCCTAGAGACCGTTGTAGATTTTGCAACATGGAAAGGGAAACATACGAACATCTACTATTCACGTGTAATGCTGCAATCCATATAAGTGGCCGAACGTCGGCCCTTTAAATATGCATGAGCTGGTGGCGTTTATCAACAGGACTTGAACCTACACTTTACGGGAAAAACTTCTGGGGATGCACAATAGACTTAATTTCAACGTTTCTTAATAATTTAATAAAATTGTTTTGTACTTTTTCATTTCATGGCATTAAACTCATGTTAAGTATGTCAAATTCGTTTTAATCTATTGTAATCGAATTTTTATATGTATGGATGTGAAATTTTAATTAATTAAAAGACGTTACACTCAGTTCACTTTCGATGATGATATTTATATTTCAACCTGCTAGTTTTTGTGGCCAAATAATTTTATATTTTTCGGCGGAGTTAATTCGTTTGGAAAATTTAATTTACGAAATTATTTCATTTTAAAAAAAAAATTTCGCGGTTTTAATCCTTATTGAACATGAAAAGCTCTCCAACAAGAATTGATTTTGACCTCGAAGTAATATTTAATCCCAAATTCTTACTTATGTAAATAATTAGTTTAGTTTGGCAAGCGTCATTAACATATCGTCATTTGAGTTCTTTCTTGTCTTATACGCCATTTTGAAAATTTTGCAGGAATCGAATTTTAAAGTTCAAACAAAAAATGTTTACCGTGAAAATGAAGCTTTATTCCAGCTGTTATTGGAATTTGAAATTTGTTTTTCATTTTTTATTAAAAAATTTTATTTTTAGTGCCAAAAAAGGATATAGGACAATTTCCTTGTATCTACATACTAAACCAACTTTGAAGGTCTTTATTATAGAAAAATGTAGGATATGGGGAACAAACAAAAAGAACATGTATGAATAAAATAAAGCATATATCGCCAGATATCAGAACCAAGAACCAAATTTATCTTGTATTGGTTAATAAGCAATTCCTAACTTCCCTCCAAGATGTCAGAACAATGCAAGGAGCGAACATTTATAGCGAACAACAAATTGGTAAAAGCAACTTTCAAAGACAAACCAGCCGCTGTAAAAATGCACTTGAAGACAAATCGAAGGAAATTTAACATCAATAGATTGAGAGACACCGACACAAAAAATACAACTCAATCTAGCAAGAAATCAAACCAGTACAGTCATCAAAAATGGGACCAAATAGAAGATGCCTACATCAAGACTACTACCAGTGCGCTCGGCTAACTAGGACAATGCCTTCCACTTAAGCTACAACTATGTCACCAAGATGCGACAGAAGTCCGAAGGTAGTGTGAGACTACAGCTCAAAAAGTAAAGAAGATGGCAAGAAGGCATCGCAGAAAATACACAGAAGACATTCTCGAAACTGCAGAACAAGCATGTGCAGTCAGAAACATGCTCACACTACGTCAATGTCTAAATAAAAGTCGCCGGTAATTACACGAAGATTCCACTCAAAAAGAATCTAGCTTTACAAATCTTAGCAAGACAGCGTCTTCTTAAATAGCGAAATTACGGACTTTAAACATTATTCTTGAACATGTATCTCAAGCAGGAGCTGTACAGATCATATCAATACAATCCGTATCACCATAGAGTAATCGAAGGTATGGAACTCTCCGCTAAATCTAATTTTCGTGGACTTCGAGCGCTCATTCGACTCCATCAGCATAGGCATAATTAGGAATAGATTTTGCGAAATAGGTATACAGAAGAAAATAATTGGATTAATCCATGAAAGGAATCGGGATGCTGGAAGCAAATTTCAAGACAAAAGAAAGCAAAGTGATAAATACTTCAATTCGTGAAGAGTCAGTACTACTAATGTTCTACTATCTCAACCACTGTTGCTGTTAGTATTGGACAACGTAATGCGCAAATTTGATAATGTAACACCAAATAGTATCCAACTAGGACCACTAAGAGATGATATCTGCCAATTAACACACAAGTATACTGACCCGACATACAGCAGAAAATATATAAAGAAGCTTTCAGATCTAACACATGAAGTTGGTTTCAAAACCAACATCAGTAAAACAAAAACCATGAGACTGGAACGAACACTAGTACACCAATTACTATCAACAATACGCCAATCGATGAGATTTGAAAAATTCGTATACCTAGTTTGTATTGTGGGAAAAGAAGGCGATGCTGAAGATACCATAAATTAACGCATCAGCAAAGTAAGAAATACTTGCAACATGTTCCACAAGGTCTGTCAAGCGCCCGTCCTGTCAATAAACAAAAAGTTACGATTGTTCAACGCATATCTAAAATCAGTACTGAAGTATGGGTGTGAAACACACACAGAAGTTCACAAGAAGACTACATATGTTTGTGAAAAAATTCTATCCAAAGACCATCAACAACATAGAGCTTCTGCGACAAACCTAACAAACAGACATTCAGGCCAAAATATGGAAGGCCAAGTGGAGGAAGATCGGGCATACATTAAGGAAAACTGCAACACGGATGCCATCGCAAGGGAAACGAAAAGTGAGAAGACCTGCTATATCTTGGAAGAGAACTATCCTAGCCGCAGCGAAAGAACTTCATAAATCATTAAGATTCTTTCGGCTTTTTATAGACAAAATATATTAACAATAATGACATTCACAACATTTTTCGATTAATTAATCTGAAAAAATTAACAGGCCAGGCCAATCATTTATAATATATCCAATAAAAAAGAAAAAATATCAATCCGCCCCGTACTTTACCCCAAGAGTTATACAAAGTGTATAACCCTGAACCTGTGTTAGTAGTTTGGTTTCATACTGAAAAAGTTGATCTACTCATCAGGTAGCTACGACCAAACTACAAAAATGCAATTCCCATTTAACACCTATAGTGCCAAGTATAAACGTACTGATTTAGCGAATTATATTCACTAAATCAAAAAAACTCAAGGAAACCCTCATTTCTGTACGTAATATGCCCAAACAAATAATTAAGAGGAAGAGAAACCCAAAGAATCTTATTGATTTAAAAAACAGACAAACTTCTCTTTTTCTTGATAAATCATGAAAAGAGCTGAACGCAATAGCCCTAGGGAAATAAATTATAAATATTTAAAAGAAAATGACAGAACATTCAGTATATAGGACAGCGGTGCCGTACACTTTCGCCCTAAGAAGGAGAAAGCAAGGGATGGGTGTACTACAAGAGCGGTCGTGCGGAGGGGACCGGAACCACGTGAAAAAGGGAGAACAAGGCTATTCAGAGCCCATGGAAAAATAAATAAAATAACCCATCGAATATCTCTTACCCAGTATAACGTCGCTCTTAGGAAAAGCAAGAGGTCGAGCAGGAGAGACTTCTGTGAAAAAATAGATGGGCTGCCTTCGGCTTGTCGACTCCAATAGACACTCTCCTTGGACCGTATAAATCCGTTGGGATCTGTAAGGAAACCGAATGGAGAGGCAACTACATCGAGGGAGGAAACTTTCGAATGCCTTGTGAAAGGCCACTTCCCAGAGTGTACTGTCCTTGGAGGCCAGGAAGAACTCGATGTAGACAGCGTGCAACCCTACCTGATTCCAAGGGAAGCTTACAGGTTCTCAAGAGATATCTTCACTCCCGGAAATATAAACTGGGCCGTAAAATTCCTTTGGTCCCTTTAAATCGCCGGGAGAGGATTTTATATATCCTGCATTTTTACAGCAAGGCCTACAAATACTGTTGCCTTATTTGATTAGACTCTTTAGAGCCAGCTACAGCTTACAATATGTTCCAAGAAGCTGGAGGGCGGTGCAGGTGATTTTTATCCCGAAAACGCGAAGAAGATCCGCAGAGGGCGTCGGATCTTATACACCCATTAGCCTCACATCGTTTATTCTGAAAACCATGGAGTAGATACTGTGCCTATATATAAGATCCAATGCCCTCCTAAGGCATCCTCTAGACCCTAGCCAACATCCATATCAGACTGGGAGATCGGCAAAAACAGCGCTCCACGATCTGACAACAAATATCGACGATATACTTCGTAATAAAGAGGTTTTGTTATGCTCCTTCATCGATATTTACGGGGCATTTGACAATACCAAGTTCGAAATGATTAAAGAACAAGCACATGCAAGCGGGATAGACTCCTCCACCATAGGGTGAATTATCAATATGCTTAGAAACAGGAGGATAACGGCCTCCTTTGGTGATAAAACCATCACGATTGCGGCTACCAGAGGTTGTCCCCAGGGGGGAGTTCTCTCACCCTTTTGTGGCTACTCGTGATGGATGGACTGCTTTTAAGTTTAAAAAACTCTCACTTCTCGAATATTACTGTAGTCTTAATGGTCAAGGGGAAATTCCAGAGTACAGTAGCGGAACGTATGCAATATACCCTCGAGTTGGTAAGCGACTGGTGTATTTAGACGGGCCTTAGAGTAAACCCCAACTTACTTTCTTTACAAATCGGAGGAAAAAATTCCCCCACTTCTATCTCTAAATGGGGAAATTCTCTAAATGGCGACGGAGGTTAAGTACCTGGGAGTGATACTTGATCAGAAACTGACATGGAACCCGTTTTTAAAATATATCACAAACAAGGTAAATAGGGCGCATTTCACTTGCCACAGAATGATTGGCAAAACGTGGGGTGTGAATCCCCAAATGGCACTTTGGCTATAATAAACCATCGTAAGACCAATAATCTCTTATGCGGCATTTGTGTGGTCGCCTAAGACAAAGCAAATTGGTTCCTGCTCAATATTGGATGGGATCCAAAGGCTAGTTTGTTTGAGTGTAACGGGAGCAATGAAAACCTGCCCTACAGCTGCTATTGAGAAACTATTGGGGCTCTTACCACTACACTTGCACCTTAAAAGTGTAGCTGGTTCAAAGGCAGTCAATCTAAAATTAACATCTCAAATTAAAACTATTAGACCAGGACATAATAGCATCCTGGACAAATTGAATCTGGACGAGGAAATAATACAACTATCAGACGTGATGGTTAAAACTATTGACTGCTGGAGGAATTTCACGATTGAAATACCCGACAGGGAACAAGCGGGGAGTATCATCTCCTCCTTATCCGGTTACGCTTCCATATGGTACACTGACGGTTCTAAATCAGGGGTGGGTATGGGTGCCGGTAAAATCGGGCCGGGTCTCGAACTCTGTATTCCATTGGGAAAACCCCCATAGCTTTCCAAGCAGAGATATTTGCTATCGAGGTAAGTGTGCTTCGATATCTCACAAAAAAATTAAGAAAAACCGAGATTTACGTAATATCGGACAGCCAGGTGGCATTGCTTGCCATAGGAGCATCTGTATTCTATTCCAAAATAATCTGGAGCTGCTATCGCAATATTCTAGAACTCAGCAGGGAGAATAAAATAACCTTTTGAGTTGCCCCGGCCATTCCGATATACAGGGAAACAAGGCGGCAGGCCGCTGTGCAAAAGACGCAGCGAAGAGCTATTTTTCCTTGGGCCCGAGCCTAGTAATGGTTACTCCAAGAGCCATCTGGCAAATGGCATAAGGAATTAGGAACAAAAACATATGAAAATATTTTGGGAGTCCTCCATTGGGATGAGACAGACCAAAAAACTATTAAGCTATGATATTAGACGTTTAGATTAGGCAATCAAGATGGATAGATAGTCTCTAAAATCCCTCATCTGGTACTTAACAGGACATGGGTGTAGAATATAAGCTGTGTTGATTAAAGTTCGGAAAAAGGAGATGATACATTTACAATATTATCATGTTGTTAATGAGACAGTTGAAATGATATGACAAAGTTTTGGTTTTTCAAATATAACTGGAGATACTATGGTGATATGTGATCAAGGACATCCCTGAACAGCGACTATAATAGAAAAAGTTCCATAGTTGTCTTCCCTCGTTCTAAATGCTTTCTTCTAGACCTTTCTGTATCATTAGAATCTGTAATTACAAATTTTCTTACTGTTGCCAGACATTTGTTTCTGTGGTGAATTCTCAAATTGCTTTTACTGAGAAAATATGAATTAAAATGTTTTAAAAAATAGAACAACCTAAATACAAAATATTAAACTGTAATTTGAGCTAATCATTTATGACAATTAGTAAATCCACGATAATTCAAATTGAAAACTAACTTTATTTAAATTTGTTTGTTTACTTATATATTGACCTCAAAATTGAAATCCAAACGATTCATTGGAACTTTAAGGTTTTTGAAACTGCAAATTTAAATCTTGTAGGCTTAAAAATACAAAAATAAAATAAACACATTGTAATAAAAAACGCTAAAGTAATAGAAACATTTTAATTAAAACAATTCTGCTTCCTGTAAACTAGAATAAATTTAATTTGCTTATCGACAATAATTAATCACTTTTAAGTTGAAGACCTTTGCAAACTTTTTACTTTAGTTAACTTTAATAAATTAGATTTGCGGGAAATAAAATTAAATTATATTTTGGTCATCGGACAATCAATATTACGGTTGCTGACATAATTTATTTCCGAAAATTGCCACTCAACAGGGACCAATAAAAATGAAATTGGTGTATAGTTTATTATTTCCATGAAACCATTAGCAACTATAAAATTGATATTAATAGCAAACCATAAACCATATTCCAAGAACAAAAAAAAAAATGTTTTGCAACTCAATTACCACTTGACATTGATATAATACCATTTCTATGTTAAACTAACTAAAGTTTCGTAATCTCATTAACATTGAATATCTTAAATATAAAATATATGAAACCAATATAAGATAAAATCTAATCACTTACCTGGAAATTTATACAGTGATACTTGATTACAATTTATTTCAATCAGTTGTGTATCGTTTGGTAAATTTGTACATTGACACATTGAATTTAAAAGACATGAATACTGTTTATTCTGATGTAACATTAAATCTCGATTATCCATTTTCCATGAATTTGTTGATTTTATCCAAAATAACATTGAAATTGATATAACAAGCAGATAATTTGATTTACTTTTCCTTTCCATGATGCTGTGTTATATACTTCACCGATTTAATGAAATAATGTTGGATGTGTGTTTGTGTATTTATGCTTGCTACGCAAGTTTGTATATTTTCGAAGAAAATCTGCAAAAAAATACAAAACAAAAAAAAAAATTAAATCAACATGTAATATAAAAATTAGAACTTAATGTTTCTAAATAAATAAAAAAAAAAAAATTGGATGTCCATTATGTGTTATGCGTGTTTGTGTGTGTGTGTGTGTGTTAAAAAACCATTTGGGAAATTAAGGATACGTGTCGCAATTTGCCAGAGACCAAAATCATTTCAATTGAGTCCAAATACATTATATTATTATGTCTTATATTCTTTGTTTTGTATACTCGCTTCACATACAACCTAATACCACAATATCACCTAAACGGTAATTTAACGTAACATATTACAAAAGAAAACTTGGCTTGGTTGGACTATCAAAATTGAAATATGATATTAAAAATTTATTAAATTACATAATTCAGTTTTCGTTTGTTTGTTGTTTTGGTTTATTTATTTGGACAATGATTTACTTGAAGCTTAAAGTTTTAGTCATGCAAATAAATAAAGCTTTCGCAGATTTTAAATTAGATTTGAAATGTTAAAAAAAAAGAAACTTCATCTGATGGAAGTCACTGAACCACATTTTAAATTAAAAATATGTGGTTTAGAAATCCATTTATTAGTGGATTTACAATCGACCACCGCAAGTACTTATGGTTCATGTATTTGTTAGATTGTTTGTAGTTATTTGCTGCGTTCCATTTGTCGTGGCAAAGTACAAATAAGTACTTGGGAGTAGATGGTAAATGGAACACAGAAAAATAATTGCGGAAATAAAAATTAATTTAAAAAAATTTACGTGCAACATGGAAAGTTGGAAAATTTATTATTAATTTCAAAACTGATTAGCCATTTCTTACCGATTAGTTGTACTAAATATTCTGGTAACGAAGTCGGCATAAATTCAAAAAGCAAACTACTCATAAAATTTAGCAAGAGTAGCTGCGTGCAGTCAGAAGTACTTGTGTGTACTTTGCCACGTTAAATGGAACGCAGCAATTGTAATTTAGCATAGACATGAACCACAAGTGATTATAAGTATTCGCGGTGGTCGATTGGAATGCCACTATTAGCTTTGTGTTCTAAAATCAACTATTCCTTACTTCATATGGTAGTACTGAACAAAATGTTAGTTTGGGTTAAGTTGTCAGACAAATAAACAAATCCGCGCTAATTTTGTCTTCTCACACACTTAAGAAAGAACAAAGTTTTAACTACAAATTTCTGATTGTTGAGTTTGCGGTATTATAAAAATCGGAATAAATTACTTAATTCAAACAAAAATTTGAAAGCGTTTTGATTTTTTTTTTTTGATAGTATTGTGTAATAAGAGTTTTGAGCAAAAAAAAAAAAAATTGGCCAAAGTTATAAAATGGCAAATTCGGAAAATTCACCAATACCAGGTGAATTATCACAAAATGTTTCAAATTTGGTCACATCTGAATAATTAACATGAAATTAATCATGAACTTTGGAATGGACGGAATAAATCTTGAATGATGTGTGTCGAACTACGAAAACTTGTTTCCAAAATATTGATTTTTCCAAGAAAATTTTAATAAAAGCTACTTGGAAAATTTGAGTAAGTAAAAAATGCTTAGATGGTTAGGTGTAAAGTTCCTTGAGGATTCAAGATGACACTTGCTCGCGTTACATTCAGGTAATGACCGTTGGTAACTAGAATACTGACCTATTGGTTTCTAGGCTAAAATACTATGCTAAAGGAGTGAACATTAAATAAATTGACGGGCTGGGTTACTCGTAACATATAGTACTGATAATCGACCAGACTATGGGCGCAGTTTATAAACAAGTTCAATTGCTAATGGTGGATCTGCATAGAGATGGGCATATTTTTGTCCCTACTCGTGGAACATAACACATAATCAATCATTCGAAAACAACAACAAAACATTCAAGCTCTCTAAAAAACCAGGAAACGGTAGTCAAGGAGACACGGCTCTTTAGACCTTCCTCAAGTTTACAAACAAACAGCGGGACATAAGCACAAGCGAGACTGGTCCCTCCACTCACGTCACCAGTACTAACCAATAAAAAATGGAGGGAAAACAAACCACCCACGAAGCTGGTACCAGTAACGGTCACCTCTCATTCCCCGTTACAATATACCCAACCAACAATTGAAGATGTTTTCTTCGCCAAACATCTAGTGACAATGTCGAGGGCAGTTACAATTACATTTACGTATCCAATTGATATCAATTTTGTTCCACATATATTCAAGTTTCATCAGCAACAAATGAGTTACGTAAAATCATCATTTATGTATCGGCACTCGCTGCATAAATCAGATTTCATTTACGTTTATTTTCAAAACTACTTCTAAACAAGAAAAGTGTGCACTCAACTTTTAGTAAATTATTATTATTATTATTGAAGGGCCCTACGCATGCTTAATTATCCGTCCAGTCAATATTGACGTTCTTACATACTATAGGGGCTTATTGCTCTCTCTCCCCTAGAAGTTTACTACGGCCGGAAGGTCGAATACGGAAAGTCGTCTATAGGTCACCCAGCTTTACTATAGTAAGGCTAAATAAAACTGGAGGATGCCTGGTTTCTAAAATCCGCATACTTTGGACCGATGAACCTGTCAGCCATTCATCCATCGACATATGCTGTTCCACTTAGATTACGGTTTTTTGTCAAAAATTTCTCCTTTAGCACCATACTTTAGGCACCCTACTGGAAGATTACGGAGCTGGTAAATTAATCTACTCAACTTTGCCCCCCACCCCCTCCCACTAAATAAACGCAAAAAACCATTTTTTTGTTTTTTGCAATATGGGCAATTCATGTAGTTACACTTGAAATAAAATATGTCCCACCTTGCTGTTATGGCACACTTTTAATAACCAACAAAAAATATTAAGGGGGAAGTGGTAATAATACAATTTTTCGGTGGGTTGAGTGAGTTATGTTTTTTCCACCCTCTATCAATCTGCTAAAAAAATGTATAAATACTTCGACAATTTTTTTTGATGGGACTGTCTTTTTTTGATTGCTTTGACAGAGTATCATGTGATTTTTTCGGACCAACAGTAGCGGCTTAGCAAAAAATGTGATTTAAAATAGAAGGCAAAAACTAAGATTTTAGTTTTCTTTTAAAACTGAGGAAACACCAGGCAAATATGTTTACAACTAAATACTATTATCGGGGCACCGGCTGACGGGGAGTATATTGACAGCCTCGTATATCATTGAGCTATGGTCCTCAATGATCAGCTGGTCGTGACGGTGATTGACGAGTTTCAGGATGATTATAGTACCAAGCTCGCCAATTGAAGGAAGATGTAAGGAATCTTAGCCACTAGCTACATAATAATCCTGCCAGAAAACCTCGAACATGCTTATACTTAAGAGAGATCTGCTCATCTATAAGATGGCAGTAGAGGTCTTCGGAAAGGTATGGCCCGAAGGCAGCCTTGCTGTTATTGCTAGGGAAGAGATCTGCAGTAATCTGAGAGGCCGATTGTGAACATGAAACTAAAAAGTGGCCAAGCTCGAGAAGCCAAAGCTAGTATTTTAGTTAATTATAATTCGAAAATTCAGGATTATTATTTTATTTTATAAAAAAAATTTTACATGTGTTGTACATGTAGAAAGTAAGGTTACAGAGAGAATGATAAGTAAACAATACAATAGAATAATATGTAGTAATATGGAAACTACACTTCTAGCACTCCTCCTTAATTTACATATATTAAATTATATTTTTAAATCAACTTTCTAATAAGTCTCCTCCTCAATCCATACGATAGGCGATAATATACTTTTAGTTCAAATTGAATTTGGACTTTAGCTCAAGAAATTTACCTTTTTGTAATGGTTTCGTTAAAATATCAGTAGTATTCTCACCTGACGGGCAGAATACAATCTTCAAAATTCCTTTTTCATTGTTTATTTATTAGCCTGTAAAGTAGGCCACACTGGCCCGTGAAGTAGACCACACTTTTATTCAATGAAGTAACGGACCACCCCTTTTTCATTGTTGTCCTTGATATGATGCGATTTTATGTCAATGTGTTTTGTGCGCGTATTGAACTTTTCATCGTGAACTATTTGAATGCAACTTTGATTATTTTCGTTTATGGTTGTTGGTCCGCTTATTGGAATAGAGAAATCCCTTAGAATGTTGCGTAGCCACATGCATTCCTTTGAAGCCTCAGCAAGAGCGATGAATTCGGCCTCTGTTGATGATTGAGCAACGCAAGTTTGCTTTTTAAATGCCTCGCTAATTGGACCACCAAAAAAGAAAACAAAACCAGGGTTCGATCTGCGTGTTTGTATATCTTCGCCCCAGTCAGCATCAGAAAACCCAACAAGTTGTATTTCTTATTGTTTTAATTTATTAGACGCGGTACCCTTGAGATATCGGATGATTCTCTTAACTTAGAGCCAGTCTCGCTGCCTTGGCTGGGCAACACGTTGAGCCAATATTGTAACGGATGCTGATATATCCGGAAGTGTGTTAATGGCAACATAGAGAAGACATTCGATTGCTTTCCGATATCGTACATTATCCGGAAGCAAGTCGCTGCTTTGTCACATTCCCATGCTTGTCAAAATCTGATAGCTTTTCTGATTCCACACTCGAGCAGACTGTTTCAAAACCCTATAGGCTTTTCTTCAACAAGCACACGTGATCTTCCTTGCCTTCAGTCGCAAATCCTAGAGGTTGCTTCATATAAATAGTTTCATCCAATTTCGCATTTAGAAAAGCTGTTTTTGCATCAAGATGATAAATTGGTAAATTTCTGTGTCCTGCGATTGATAACAAGATTTTTAGTGTGGCTTGCCGAGCCACCGAAGCGACAACTACGTCGTAGTCAGTTCCAAATTTTTGACTGAAGCCTTTAGC
The DNA here is from genome assembly GCA_958295665.1 of Tipula vernalis. NCBI lineage: Eukaryota > Metazoa > Arthropoda > Insecta > Diptera > Tipulidae > Tipula > Tipula vernalis. The sequence goes on from OY282558.1 coordinate 147,886,804, forward strand.
AACCAGTCGTGCTTTGTAAACATCGCCTGTCTTATCGGATTTAATTTTGTAAACCCATTTAGAGCCAATAGCTGTGTGGTTGCTTGGCAGTTTGTCGAGTTCCCAAGTGTCGTTTTCATGAGGCGAGGTTATTTCATTCGTCATCGCTCTGATCCATTTATCTTTGTTCAAACTTGACATTGCTTCCTTAAATGATCTTGGTTCACCACAAAAAGCAAGGAAACCAAACTGTGTTACCATTTCAATTTCTGTGATCAATCTTTTCGGCGGAATGGTTTTTGTCGATCGATCAGGTTGTCGCTCCTCTACTCGACTGTTTAAATTTGCTTGTTTATCAGATTGATGTGGTATAATTTCACACGCACCTACATTGTTGTCAATGCCATCATCGATTAGCTCGGCTTCGGAAACTTCAGGTGCATCACTCAACGGAACAATCGGAATTTCGATATAAGCGTATGAAACTTCCCCGCACTTATTTGTTGGAATTTTTGATATTCGTTTGAACTTAGTGTTGTCGAAAATTTAACGTCTCTTTAAATGACAATTTTATTTTTGCTCATGATGTCACATTTATAAGCTTTCGCCTCCATGGAAAATCCGAAAAAATTGCTTCTTCCGCCTTCGGATACAATTTTCTTCAATTGACATCCTGGATGCGAACGAAACATTTTGCTCCAAATCGTTGCAGGTTTGTGTAGTTCGGCTTTCTACCGTGCCAATATTGAAATGGGGTACGATCAATATCTTTACAGGGTGAAAGGTTTTGCAAAGAATTTGCAGTAGTAATTGCTGCGCCCCAAAATTTGTTGGGAAGGTCAGCATCAAACAAAAAACATCTTGCTATCTCCACGAGCGATCTGTTTTTCCTCTCGGCGACACCGTTTTGCTGTGGCGAGTAGGGCTGCTGTGCGTTCGACTTAAACGCCATGTGATTTGAGAAATTGCTGAAATTCATTCAACAAATATTCGCCACCGCCATCGGTTCTGAGCACTTTCAATTTTTTAAATTGAATCAATTAAACCGGTTTGTTTGAAAGCATCGAAAGTTTCTGATTTTTGTGACACCAAATAAATTGTTGTGAAGCGGCTAAAATCATCGATGAATATTAGAACATACTTCTTTCCGCCTGCGGTTTGGTTTTGCATCGGCCCAATTAAATCAATATGCACGAGATTTAGAATTTCTGTAGCTCTATTGGTCGCCTTCTTTGGAAATGGTAGGCGGCACATTTTGCCCTTCACACACACACATCACAATCAGTGATACACGTGGAACTACATTTTTGTATTTTTATACCGTCGACGAGCTGATTATTTGGCAAATTTTTGATCAAATTCATGTCGCGATGGCCGAGAACCCGATGCCAATCATGAATACACATATTGGTTTAATTCTGAATAAAATTAATTGATCGAGTTGATCACCGCTTGCTAATAAAATTTCACAATTATTTTCAGTAAACTTAACATTGAAGCCTTTTTGTGCCAAACGCTTCACCGAAATGAAATGACCACCAATCGATGAAACGTATAAAACATCACAAATGGTTACATTTGTGGCAACACCCGCCTCATTAACAAACTGAATATTCACTAGTCGGCGACCCGATGACATGAACACGTAGCACCTGAGTCTAAAATCCAACCAGTAATTTTCTCGATAATAAGCAACATGTTATTATTAAATTCGCGAACTTGCGGCAATTTTTCTTTTCATGACCAAATTTCTTGCAAAAGAACCTTCGCGAATATGCTAATTGTTGTTTGATCTATCGCAAGACACTTGCAGCGCGGCTGTCGCGGTTTCGCCATCTCTCTCAATACGTCGTCGGTATTCTTCAACGATTTTTGATCGAACCGAAAGAAGAGGTTAGTTCGTCCTCTTTTCGGGCTTCGAGTGCGGTAATAAGGCTATCATAGCTAGTTGGTAGCGATCCCAATAATGTAGAGACAAGAGTTCTTGGAAAAATTCACTTTCTTTCTGAACATGCTCCTCGATATTGGCGCTCTCATCGGCTCATTGCTTTATTATTGTTCGGAGAATGCGTACACGGCTACCAGCAGAATCCTTTCCGTGAAAATCTTTCAGCGCATTCCATGCCGATTTTGCATTTTTGCATGCACGCACGTGTTGTAACCGGCTGTCATCAATTGTGAGAACAATTGTAGAAAATGCCTTTTCATCTACTTTCTTCCATAATGGGGTAACAGGAGATGGTTCTTCCTCAATGATTGCTGTCCATACGTATTTTCCATTTAATAGCATTTCAACCCGGAACTTCCAATTAAAATAATTATCACCATTCAATTTTGGAATGATGTACTTGCCCGTAGAGGCAGCCATGATTTTAATTTGCGGATTTTTATTTTAATTTTGTCTCACAAAAAAAATTCACCAAAACTACAATTTAACTTTTAATCACAAGTGATCCCTGGGCCCATAACCTGATGGAATCAGAATACAAACAAGTATTTTAGTTAATTATAATTCGGATGATTCAGGAATATTATTTTATTTTATACAAAAGTTTTTACATGTGTTATACATGTACAAAGTAAGGTTACAGAGAGAATGATAAGTAAACAATACAATAAAATGATACATAGTAATATGGAAATTATACAATAGAATGATATGTAGTAATATGGAAATTACACTTCTAATACTATTAAATATGGTTTCAGTGCAGTCACTCAGGAGAGTCAACTCGAAACTCATTTAAAAGATAGGGAGATGACAATGTCCGTGGAGTGACTATGGAGTCTCCCAGAGGAGGACTCACGTCAGAGGAGGAGAAGACCTTGGTGAAGGCAGCATCTTCTGGTACCCTGCTCAAAATCGTGAAAGCAATGAGAGGCGTTGTCTTTACCCAAGAACATTGGGTCACTAGAGATCGGGTACTTGCGCTCGAAACTCCTAAATAGATTAATGGAAGTGAAGAAAAAAAGCAGGATTCAGTCGTGTTTTCTCGTTAAAATAATCTAAGCTGTTCTCTGCTATCAGATTACTGCAAAACAGATGTAGAAACAGATATGGCAACATAGGCGAACATATCTTCAGCTTACATAGTATATGATGTACTGAACATTCTACCGGTTAATCTAGGGTAACTAATTATGGAGACTCAGAAGCACTAGCCTGGCGTTATCCTGGGAGGCGATTGAAATTCTCATGACACAATTTGGGGAGGTCTGATACATTTTAAGTACTAACCTTTTATATGTAACATGGTCAATAAGTCGACTTTTATAACTAAGAACAAATTGGAGTTATTAATTAGATACTAGCTACTCATGTCTCAAACTTCATGATGAATACTCCAATAAATTTAAAAGTGTCAGTAGACCATTCCTTTTCTGATCATTGTTATTTTTCACTTGAAATTGAAAGTAATCTCCTAAAAGTTCCATCTATAAATTAATACCTTAACAACTCTTCTGGGTAATTCATCTCCAATTTCTCTGCCAAAATTAACAGGAGTTATTCAAGAATTTAATGCCTTAGTATACAAGCTGTCCAAGACTTTTAATGAAGCGATTGGTAGGCTCTTATTGTTTTATTAGGCTTAGGTGTAAACTCGAGAACCCTTCTATAAGAAAGTCCTCAAGCGGTGCTAAGAAAAGTACTATCTACCGATCCTTCCATCCCAAGTTATCTTCAATGGCCGGGTGGTATAAGAACCACTAATATTGCGGAATCGTTGAAATTCCTGTCAGAGAGACGTTTTCCGAGTAGCTCCAAATTTATTGGTATTGTCGCTGTGAATATCCAACAGACTATTGTCCTAACCATTTCTTGTTTAGATGTAAGCTTCAAAAGTAGCTTAGATGGACTGAAGTGAAGGTTAAATCCATACCTAATGTGGAACACGGTCGCACTGTAGCCTCAAGGACCTTACATCTTTTATCTTATCTTCCTTCCCATTATTGTAAAAACACTAGAAAGACAGATAGAAGCTCATATTAAAGGCGTGGTTCATTTTAAACAAAAAATTAAATTTAAAAGCTTATATTTTGGAAAACATAAAGAAAGCTAAGGTACCGCGATACACTTCCAAAGCTGCCGTTGTCAAAGGATGGGGCCTGGAGACGCCCATCGTACACTGGCTCTACATCGCAGTAGTCAGACCAATTATTTTATATGGTTAACAATTTTTTGGCCTGCCCTTTGGACAAACTTCCAACCAAAAGCTGCTAATGTAAGTTTACAGAAGTTTCCCAGTGGATCAGTGGTGCACCAATGAGCACATTCACTCAGGCACTGGAGACTCTGCTAAATCTGACTCGCGTATTCTGCCATACAATTGAAATCCGTCTCAATTTTGACTCTGTTAATTATGTATAACAATTTCCTAAGACTTCCGACTATTTTATCCCGTCACTATGTTTTGACGTAAAGATTTTGACTGCGATTGCGACTTGTGAGAAGCTAATAGCTGATGTAAGCAGTTATTTGTTCATAGATGGATAAGGTGAAATAGTGCTTTTTGAGGACTTCCGGTAAACCTCTCCTTCCGTCTCCAACTATTATAGTGTTTTTTAAGCTAAGGTAACTACCGTAAACAAAGTCGTAGGCTGATTTTTACGGATGATCAGGCTGTCATTAAAGCCATTCAGTCACAACTTCTCACGTCTTAAACAGCGTAGGACTGTCCCTCATCGCTTAACCAAAATGAAGATCAGTTCAATATCTATCTAATATGGTGCCAGGGCATTTCAATAGAACAGGGAACATAAAACTAGGCGGATTATATCAAAAAAAAACAGAAGGGATATTGAAATGCCTCTTGCATCACGCAAACTACTGCTTTAAGAACAAGCCAGTATATTGACGAACGAGTACCTCATGTGTAATAACTCAGCAGGTCTGGCCAAATATAAATTTGATGAGATCTAAACAGCTGCAGCAGCAATATTGCTTTAATTTCTTTAGAAAATTATGGAATTCTCTCATTAATACTAATTAAAAAAAAAAAAAAAAACATTTAATAATGATCTGATCACAACTTTGTTTCGCTTCAGAAAGACGCGATTAGATAATTTTGAAGGATAATGAACTGATTAGCATAACGACACAAAGGTCGGTAAAGTTGTACAAAATTTAGAACATTTTGTAACTGAGTTTATTCAGATATTGAAAATTAAATTTAAATGAAGAAGAAATGGCTGTGTAAAAAGGCAATAAGTATGTGCTATAAAAATGTTCAATTAGAAATGCTTGAGTTGTGCTGAAGGCCGACGATTTAGTAAACTATTTCCAAGAGTTTTTTCAACCTATGAGGTCTTTCTTCATACATACATAAATTATAACAATGAGCTAAATTTATATTGTGCGAAACGTTAATCATCCCAGTCTAAATCCCGATTCGAAATCATTTCTTGTTATTTGAAGGACAAATACATTTTTAAGACACATCATCCATTGTCAAATTCTGAAATTGAAGAGTTAAAATTTTTCATATCTTAATTCAGATTTTCCAATAATTATAAAGTAAAATGTACTAAAGTGCTTTCTTATATAATTTACACGAAACCAGACCGAAAAATCAGAGAAACTGTCCTATGTAACCAAATTCAAGGTAGCTAACCGTGTAAATTTTGCACGAGAAACTTTTAATTTGGAGAAATTCAAATTCTTACAAATACATATGAAATATCTGGGCTAAATAATTTCGCACAGATGTTTAGAACTGATCAAAATTTTGCCAAATATATGCTACCTAATTTGAGATGTTTTGCTTGTTTATTCTCTCTAACACAGATTTTACAAAAAAGGTTTGTCATTCTTCAACTATATGTCAGACGTTTCTGACATGATTTTAAGTCATAGCACGTAACAATAATCTATTCCACAAAATATTTAAATATTTTGCATCATAAAATAATGTCAAATCTGGAAAAACTATTATCCACTCTCAAATCTAGGTAATTTGGTAGATTTTTTGCGAGAGTGAGTAGTAAAGATCTACTTAATATCTTTCATTTTAATTCCAGAAATTTTATTTTGCCCTGCCTGTATAGGGTAAATAAAACAAACTATCATTTTTAATTTGTAAGTAAAGAATTATTTTTTAATTAATCAAATTGAATTTATTATATAAATTTAGGTTTTTTATTAACTCAATTTATTTGATTCAAGGTACTACTTTTCTATGATGTACTACTTGTCTTATAGCTTGGTATGGGAATGGAAAAGAAAAAGCAATACCAAAACGAAATAACCAAAATATCTCGATAACAATCGATTTGGCTTATGGTTCGTTCAGTGGCCATAATAATTAGGGTTGATTTCAATAATTTACAATTTTGACATTTTATTCTCAACAATTATAACAAATTATTGAAGTACATAATTTAGAGGTAAGTTATTTTGTTTAAATTTTCGAAATAAATAATAATTTTAACTAAATACCTTTAATTTTTCAGATTAATAGGACTTTGGACTATAAATTATAAATAACGAGCTTTCGGATTCGTTATAAATAAATGATAAGTATTATATTTACTGAATTGTGCAAGCTAATTCAAACCAATTTCTTACCCGTTTTAGGCATTACTTGAGAGGAAATCCATTTCTAACATTGCCAATACTGTTGCTTTATTTAATTTCTACACTTATCGAGGGCTGCCCACCATTTATATTTCATAATTTTTAATTCGTTTACTAAAATCTAAAAATCATACTGACTGCAACAATGGCACGCGCGTCGCCTCAAATCAAACCACATATTCATTACTGCACGTACTTTTTCCGGTTGACGTAACACAATTAAATTGATTACTACAAAAGCTGCCTTAGTTTTTGATTGATTATACCGCATTTTTCCAAAAAAAACGAAAAAATCTTTTTCTTCGCATCGTATTCTTTTTTTAACCACACAACACTACGTTAAATAAAATAAAAAATTAAAAACAGGGAAAAGGTGAAAATGAGAAAATCAATCATCGCAACCAACACACACACACATACAGACATAAGCTAGAATTATGAAACGAAAATATTTTAATGGCGAATAAGACGAATAATGACTATGATTAAAAATAATATCAATCCGATAACGTTTAATTATTTTCATATCATTAACATTATTACCAGCATCATTATTATATTGTCCATCCACCACACACTACTCTCAAATCATTTATTTTGCTTGGCAGCAAATATAAACAATACGCTAGAATTTTCTATTGTATTTCGGTTCGATTATATAATTATGATTTACTACCCAAAAGCTTGTCTGTTTGTCCTTTTTTTTGTGTGTACATGAAAAGTAATAAAGCACGAAAAAGTCAGTTTTTTTTTTTGGGGTGTTGAGCAAGTTGGTACAAAAATAAAAACGTGCTTCGACGACAAAATATTTATCAACCACACACAATACATTTTTGTTAAAGTAAAATGTTATAAAAATATATTTACGATTTAAGAAGGTGTGGAACAAACACCACAGCAAAAAAAAAAAAAAAAAAAGGTGGAAAATTAACCGTGAGGAAAAGTATAAAAGACACTTAAAACCAAAACAAAACATTAAATATTTCCACCTTTTTCACCTGTAAAATAAAAACTAAAAACCAAAGCACAAAAATACAAACAAAATAGAACAAAACTTAAGTAATTTACGTCAGCTGTCGAGTTTTATTTTTGCTCTTCATACAGCACACAGGAAATGAAAGCAAAATGTAAGCAAAATAGAAAAAAAGGAAGAAAAAGCTCGATGGTAATTCTCCTCTAGATTGGAATTTTTTTTTTTATTTAATTTGATTTTTTGTTTTGTGTGTTATGTTTGGGTGAAAATCATATGGTTGTGTCTTATATACCTACGCACACCATATCAAAACATATTTATTAAGTTTTTTTTTTTTTTTTTGTTGGAAAAACGAAAAATCACGCACATTACAACAAAATGAATATAATATCTTAGAGCAACTGTCACATTCAATTCATCTAATGTCATGAACATGATCATTTTCATTTCAGTTTATGTTTTTTTTTTTTTTTTTGTTAGCTTACTTATGTATAAACCAGATTGATTTTCCTTCTTTTCATTTCGTATCAAATAAAAGAATTTGTCACTCAATAATGGTAATTTTTTGGTTTTCTTTCCGGTTTTTTTTTTTTTTTTTTGGTGGCATAGTACATAAGTATTCATAGAGTATATAAAGGAGGATTATCAACAGTATTTACACAGTGAATAATATTTTTGTGTCTCAAGCTGTGGAAAAGCATAACATTTTTGAATTCTGTGCGGGTGATGTAGTATTATTTAATTTGAAAATACGTTGATTTAGCGTTATATTATGTATCGAAATGAAAATTGTTGATGTGGTTTGATGATTGTTGGTATTTTGATTTAAATACCGTATAGGAATTGTATATAAAGGGAATGTTGTCACTTGAATTTTAATTTATAAAATCAAAATTTATATTCAATATGTTGATTGGGTGGGCCAAAAAACTTTTCCTGTTTTGAGATTTGCATAAGGTATGTTAATTTATAGTTAAAGCTATCAACAGGCTTCGTTGTCATGTATAATTTTGTTATACGTAGGAAACTATTAAAAAATTATTTTATTTTAAACTTGCATGATTTTATTTATGTTTTTTGTAACTACAAAATTTCGAATATAATTTGAAAAATATCAAGAATTTCGAAATAATCTCAAAAATGTCAAATTTTCAAAGTATCATAAAGATTCTTGAAAGTTCTCAAAAAACGAATCATCCGTGAGTTTTGTAAAAAAATTGTATTAGCATAAAATATGTAATTGAAAAAAAAATGTCAATTAGTTTTAAGTTTGATAATTAATTTAAACAAGTTTGGGTTTTAACTAAACTTTAACGTTGGTCATTTTTCATACTTTAAGTTTTTGTTAAAATGTTTTATGCATACATACCATTTTAATCAGAAATATTATTTTACTAAAGGTGAATATTTGTTCTCAAATTGAACCATCAATTATCAAAAGCTTTTAGTTTTAGGAGGTTTTCAAACCAAACCATTTGCCTCTAAAATTTGAAGGAAGGTGGTATTCTAGGATCAATTAAGAATGTTTGTGTTCAATGAATGAGCTTTAAGCTTGATAATTAAATTATACCTTGTGGGTTTGAACTTAGAATTTGTGAGCCTTTTCATAATTTCAGGTTTTTGTTAAAATGTTTAATGAGAATAAATTACGTTTTGCAAAAAATATCAAGAACTATTAGTTTTAAGAGCTTTCAATTAGAAAAGCTTAGAAAACCATTTTACTAAGAAATTCAATTTAATAAAGTTAACGGATTTTAAGAACAATTTAGTATATTTGTTCTGAGTGTAAAATACCAAAAGCTTGTAGTCAAACCAAACCATTTTATTAGGAAACATGGTATTATAATATGTATAAGCTTTACTGAATCAAATCATTTTACTTCGAAATTCGGTATTAAAAAAGGCGACCGAGTTTTGGGATACATTTAGACTAATGGTTTCCCATGAGCTTTAAGATTGATAATTAATTCATACGTTTTCGGTTTGAACTTAAATTTTTGAACTTATTAATAATTTCAGCTTTTTAATCAAATGTTTTATGAGCTTAAATTATTAAGTTGAAAATTTTTTCAAGAGCTTTAGTTGGTTGAAAGCTTTCACTTATTAAAGCTTTTTAAATAAACCATAATACTTCGAAATTTGATACTGCAAGGGATGACAGAATTTTTTTTTAGGAGTTGGAATATTCGTGCTCAATGTTAACTATTGAGAGCTTTTAGTTTTAAGAGCTTTTCAAACCAAACCTCTTGACTTTTAAATTTGATATTTTTAAGAAAGGTGGTATTTTAGGATTAATTCAGAGTATTTATTTTCAATGAGCTTGATAATTTATTTATACTTTCTCGGTGATTTTTGTGCATTTCCATAAATTCTGTTTTTCGTTCATATGTTTTATGAGCATAAATCCTGTATTTGCAAGAAATATCAAGAATTTTTAGTTTTAAGAGCTTTCACTTATCGAAGCTTTTCAACTCAAATCATTTTATTCAGAAATTTGATGTTACACAGGGTATTTTTGGAAAAAATTCAGAATATTTCTTCTCAATTTAAATATCATTCATCCAAAATGGGTTTCCATTTTCGATCGTTACAAACTCGTATTTAAGAAGACCAATTGGTTTTCCCAAATTTAATTTTGTGGACATATTCGGGGATCGTTCAAAATATGAAAACAGTAGATGAAATAGAACTTGATTCATTTGAATGGCCTCAAATAAAACGAAACATGTTGCAACTCTATGTTAAGACGAGTCCTAAATATTTTAATAAAACATCACAAATTTCGAATATAATTTGAAAAGCATGAAAAATTTCGGAATAATCTCAAAAATGTTGAATTTTCAAAGCTTCTTAAATATTCTTGAAAGTTCTCAAAAATAAAACTATCCTTAAGTATGTATAACCAAAGTAAATACCTTAAGTGCTAATCACTGCCATGTACAACGTAAATAACCTAGACATTCTTGAATAATTTTGAATAACTTACAGGAAATCGCAGAAATATCAAAATTTTTGCATAATCTCACCAAGATCTTTTAAATATCAGCGTCTAAATTTATGTGTGTAACTCTACAAGTTCTTACAACTCAAAGCTAAGCGCAGAATATTACCTTACAAAATTCTAAAAAATTCGAAAATCTTCAAAAATTTTGAACAGGACTATAAATGTCGAAAAACTTAAGAAATCCAAAATAAACCTCGCGGAAAAATCTCGATTACACCAGCACAATTCGGAAAATTTCTATATTATGTGAATGTCGATTAATTTCGAACAATTCAAACAATTCAATATATGGTTGAAACTAACCAAATCAATTGAGCGTTATACTATTATAATTTTATTTTACTACTTTTACTTGTATAATGTTTAAAAAGAATTTTAAATTCGTGTATATATGGAATTATTTGTCAAGTAACCTAATGTTACTAATACTATTAAGTAAGTTAAGGCTAATCTCAACAAAACGATATGTAATAAGAATAAAACCCTCGGACTTATCGGGTATTTTTTTAAATGTCGAACAATCGTATTCTACGAATAGGCTCTAAAATTCTTGAATAACATAGAACTATTAAACACCCACTCCCACAAAATAAAACATACTTGAATAATCTATAAGATTCCTTCGGCTTTTTATAGACAATACCAAAAAAAAGTAGCAATATCAAAATAACCCCCACCCCCACCCCCCCCCCCCCCCTCCCCCGCACTTTAACCCGAGGTCAATACCAATATTATTGATTTTAATACAGACAAACTTTCTCTTTCTATTATTTGTGGGGGCATAAAACACACAGAAAAAATGGTTTTCCCTGAGGTTTTTGTTTGATTGATGAGTGGACCGAACTTGTCAGTACGAAACCAAACTACCACAGAAAAAACTCAAGGGAAGTTTTCATTTTTTTGGAGTCAATACACTTTGTATTGACCTCGGGTTACTACGGGGGGGATTTTGATACTTGTACTTTTTTTTGGTAGAAATATTGATAAATGATTGGCCTTTTCATTTTTTCTGATTAATAAGTCGAAAATGTTGTGAATGCCATTATTGTTATTATATTTTATCTATAAAAAGCCGAAAGAATCTTATTGATTTTAATACAGACAAACTTTTTCTGTCTATACTCGAATAATATCGAAAATCTCAAATAACCTGAATGTTTCGTAACACTGAATTACCAATAAATTCTCAAAAATCGAGCTGCTTTCGATGATAAACTTCAAAAATCTCGAGAAATTTTAAAAATTGATTAAAAGATGAAACCTGAGACAAGCGAATATGAAATCGGGAAGCGACAATTTCCAAAATCAGGAGAATCAAACCAAACACAACCAAAAAAAAGCATAATTATTACTTGGAAAATTAAGTTAGAATTTGCATTTTCCTTATTCATATATAAAACAGTTTTCCAAAATAAATCGTTAAATTTCATTTTTATTTACCGTTTACTTGTAGTCGGAAGATCAGCTAAATGAGGAACTATAAGTCGAACGGACACTGATAATTGATTATAAAGACTGACCGGTTTGGCTCAAGTGAGGGAAACTAAAATTTATTTTCAGTCGTCGTTATGTATTTTTCTACTTTCTTCAGGATTTTTATGATTATTACATTGCAAGCTGCTAACACCAACAGACTACTATAAGCTCTCTTTTAAATCAAATTTAACCTTTGTAACAGAATGGATAGCAGACTATCGATCTTGTTGCAGAAATTATTCACGCAGAGGCTCGGGTGCGGTCATCTGAGGCCGGCTAAAGCTCAGGGTATCGGGGTGGGGTTTCCCCGAGCATACGTGAAACTTGTTAGACCGCATAGAATGAAAAGAAGGCAAAAAAAAACAATAACAAAAGGAAATGAACGAGACTCAAAGCAAGGACCAACTTACCAACGGAGACTGTGATTCACACCCCTACCACATTCTACAACCAAATTATTAGGCACTCATCGTCCTCATCGACTCCTTGAGTTTAGAAACCAAAAAAAAAAAAAACATGAAATGAGCAAAAGGCTTAGCTAAAGAAAAGAAAAACTCACGAGAATACCGGTGAACGAAGAGAGAGAGAGAGAGAGCTGTAAACAAATGTTATTATTTAAAAAAAAAAACCGAAACCTATTAAAAATATATGCATGCCATTTAACTATGCGTGTGAGAAAAGAAAAATATTTACATATGTATATGTATGTATATATTGATATTAATTTGACTGCTCAGAATTTTAATGAATGAAATTGAAAAAAAAAATAAGCAAATTCAAAGCAATAAATTGAAAAGCCATATCATTAAGCAATAACAAAAAAAAAATTTTAAATCCAAAAAGCAAAAGCAAAAAAAAATCATGGAACTGTAAATTTACACTTACATATTAAGTAAAAAAAAAAAAATTTACCATAAATTCAACAAATAAAAAAAAATTAAATAATAATAAAAAAACGAACGGTTCTTTTCACCCGGCTGCCACAATTTCCGCAATCAACATCAGCAATTCACCGCAATCAATTCACGTCAATAATCAACTCACTATAAATACAGCAAAATATTACGTAGCGGCGTTTAATACTTTTATTTCACCGTAGTTCGCCAAACGTTAATATAACACAGCATCAGATTAGCAAAATAAAACAGCAATTAGCGAACAACTATATTTGCCCCGCACTGCATTCATTACCACGTATACAAACAGTAATAATAAACCGTCAGATCACGGGTTTGATATACCGTAAATCTGCACCCACGCAGTAACCAGTATCCAACGCGTTAAAACGGCAATCAGTGGAACAACCGTATTGCTCAGCCCTTAATTCACTAGGCTTGCACAGAATGATAGTTTATACTTTCAATTCACTACTTCGCTTTTAGCACTCGCTTTTAGCAAAGCCAACTTAATAAATAAAGCCTCCATGTTGACGATATTTTTTTAAAAGCTTTTTTTAAGGTATCAAAAAATCCAAAAGAAAATGTTTATTCCATAGTTTTTATATGGAGAGATATGACCTCAGTTTATGCAAAATATATTAATGAAAATTGACTCGAAATTAATTCTATTTTGATTCAATTGAAACTATAAACTTTATTTTCCACCTGACTTGGACGATATTTTCGTGAGCTTTTCCAATTTACGGTAATAATGATAACAAAATAAGATATTTTATATCTGAAAAAGCTTAGAAATAGAGTACATGCATGTAAAAAAGAGACACAAATATAAAGGAAAAGGCGCGACGTTTACAATAATAAACTTGACAAACAATATAGAAATAAGGTAAACATAAGAGAAATGAAGCAAATACATAATATGAAGCATATTATCAGATGACAGCTAATAAAAAGCAAAGCCTACTTAATAAATAATTTTTTTTTAAGAATTTAATTTGTCTGTCTGTAATCAGTTTATTTTTCGGCATTTTTAATAGACAAGTATATTAATTGTTCATGGCAATCCCAATATTTTCGATTTGGTAAATCAGAAAAATATAGAGGCCAATCTCTCATAATACATTGTATCTACTGAAAAAAAGTAGAAATATCTTCCCCCCTCTCCGTAATTTTGGCTGAAGGCCATAAGAGTTATACCAATGTACCACCCTGCAAAAATGAGAACCCTCCCAGTAGATATATTATGAGCGATTGGCCTCTGTATTTTTCTGATTTACCAAATCGAAAATATTGGGATTGCCATGAACAATTAATATATGTACATATTTGTCTATAAAAATGCCGAAAAATCAACTGATTACAGACAGACAAATTAAAATTTATAAAAAATGTAATACTAACGTTATATTTCCGTTCTTTTTGGCACTTTGATAATAATTCATGAAAGTTCCGTTATTTATTTTACTGGTGAGTGCTTAGTGATTTTAGTGATTTTTCTGAGTGTTTCTTTTTTAATTTCTTTCCACGAGCGAGTAATTCCTGGTGGGCCGAAAAATCGAATGCCGAAAAATCAGCTGATTACAGACAGACAAATTACATTCTTAAAAAAAAATTATTTATTAAGTAGGCTTTGCTTTTTATTAGCTGTCATCTGATAATATGCTTCATATTATGTATTTGCTTCATTTCTCTTATGTTTACCTTGTTTCTATATTGTTTGTCTTGTTTATTATTGTAAACGTCGCGCCTTTTCCTTTATATTTGTGTCTCTTTTTTACATGCATGTACTCTATTTTTAAGCTTTTTCAGATATAAAATATCTTATTTTGTTATCATTATTACCGTAAATTGGAAAAGCTCACGAAAAAATCGTCCAAGTCAGGTGGAAAATAAAGTTTATAGTTTCAATTGAATCAAAATAAAATTAATTTCGAGTCAATTTTCATTAATATATTTTGAATAAACTGAGGTCATATCTCTCCATATAAAAACTATGGAATAAACATTTTCTTTTGGATTTTTTGATACCTTAAAAAAAGCTTGTTTTCATCATGGAGGCTTTATTTATTAAGTAGGCTTTGCTTTTAGCCACTTTAATAAATGTTTTCTTATTATTTTTGTTTTAATATCTATTTTGTTGGTTTTTTTCATGCACTCAAAAAAATCAAACTCATATAAATGCAAAATTATTATTTCTTTATTTTCTTTGTCTTTTTATTTCTTTTCGATTAAACATTACAATTTTGATCACAATTTTTCCAAATAAATTTTCTTTTCTTTATTTATTTATGGCTCAAAAAAAAGAAATTACAAAATGACTAGCGAATTTCGCAAATTGTAAAAAAAACCAAAATTCAAATTTTAACCAATACTAAAAAAAACTTTATTGCAGAATTATATAAAATGAAAGTCAATTATATTTTTCGTTTCTCCACGCACTCGGCTTATTATCACTCATGAGATCAAAATCTTGACTGACTCAAAAAAAAACCTCCGATTACCAATTTTGTTAATGGTATTTTTTTTTTTTTATGTTCATTTGTTATCAATCTTTCCCCTCTCTCTTCGTTCAATTGCACTACCAACAGCCACATACAAAAAAAAATTCAGGACAGTGCAACCCTTTTCGCCGCAGTTCACGATGCGCGGGCTGACGCAAAGAAGCGCTAAACACACGTAGGGAAAATCCCAAACCGCCGGAGACGATGAGGAAGAAACGATGAAATTTCGCGGTTCGGCAATAAAATAATAATAATAATGTGAGGTTGAAACTTTTCTAACGATTGTAACACAAAATGTTACACCTTTTGCAAAATAAATTTTATCTGTTGGGAAATCAAATTCAAACATTTTCTAATCAAAACTTGATTTGTAAAAGGTTGAATTTATTTAGCTAAAGCCTCAGTTTGATTTGTAAAAGGTTTAATTTTGATTAATGCAAAACGGGTAAAGTTGGAGTTACGCAAAAGGTATAATACAAGTAAATCAACCCAGCAAACACCAAAAACCGTTGTGGCTTGATGTCGAAAGCTTTTATTTTAAACGGTTATACGTTCTAACATGGCTTCTGGTGTGCATCAGTAATGTCTTCTGTTCGAGGTTGCATCAGTAATGGCTTCTGATGTGCATAGTGTTAGGTTTTTATGCGTTTTCAGAAAATTGGCAAACTATTTATTTTCCGTTCTCCCTAGAAATCCTTTAGCATAATTTGCTACAAGACACCTAACAATTTTTGGTTCCTAATCCAAATATAGGTGATGGGCCAAAAATGACTTTCTTCACAATTTTGTAAATCTAGTTTGCAGCATTGAGCTGGGCATTTGATATGTTCTGGTAGCGGCATAAATTGAAAGAGTACTTTTAATTTTATTAAGGTCAATTTCAATATCTCATTGTAGCATTATATTGCCGTAATTTTGGCATTTGTTGGAATATGTTTTTTGGATAATAAATTTATTTTTATAGTGAAGATCTGTAATGTTTTGTTAAGTTAACTTCGTTTGTTAATCAAATAATGAGTATTATTGTAATACAATTGTTATACCCGAGTTTTAACAGTTGTTGTAGAATTTTGTTGTAGTAAAGCCGGTTGATCACTTGACTATTTTAAAGTTCGGTGATTAGTTTAAATGTCACAAAAGACCATGACACAAAAGAGATTTTGGTAGAAGAAATACAAACAACATCATTTTCTCTCATATTATATTCTCGCCTGCATGCACAATTCAAATTGCTTTTTCCTTCAAGTAAACCGCATATACAAGTTTTTGAATGTGTGTGATGAATGAAAATGCGAACGAAAAATGCAAATTGATAAGGAGTGTTGTAATTGAAAATTAGATGAAGAGAAAGAGATGAGAGACCCAATTGGTTAAGGTTCACTAAAGAAGCTATAATAATTTGTCTCAAAGGATTGCTACCTTTGTGTTTTTTAGGAAGTGCGTTGACCCTTGGAGTCATATAATATAAGTTTCTTAGGTAATTAGCTACAGATTTATTTACAGTTGCGAACAAAACATTTGCAACTGTTGAATAAGAATCATACGCACTTTTATTAAGTAATTTATAAGTAATAACTTTAAATTAAAAAATTACCTAAAATATCTTAAATGCGAATTTTAATTTCAATATTACGTTGAATTATTTAGTTGCATTAGTTGCAAATGTTTTGTTCGCAACTGTATTTTGCCAATTCGTTCCCAACATGAAATTCGATCTAAATTTGTGTGTATTGATGGAATAATAACTTTCCTTATCTCGACGTATATATTTTTGTCTGATAAGAGCTAGCTCATTTGCTCAATATACCGGATTTTCTTTATGAGTACAGTAACATAAGCCTTATTTGAATTTTTTATTTATTAAAACTACTGTCAGAACGAGCTAGTTCTTTAACTTCAAGCAACTAAAAAATAAATGTGCAATATTTTTGGTTTAAATACGTGTTTATGCTAATTAATTATTATTTTAGCTCATCATAGTGAGGTCGAAAAATACAGCAATCATTAAAAAAACCTTTAATAATTTTAATCCGTATTAGGCTTAGTATTTCAGCACAAGAAGGATATTAGCAAATTTGTGACAATCTAGGGACATAACAGATCATAAACATTCATTAATCAAGTCAAGGCACTGAGAGCAGATAAGTTCACAAACATTTTTAACAGTCGTTGTCGGGATTCGATCATATCTTGGAGATTTAATAGGCGCAAATTTTATTTTAAATATTAAAAATTGGTTTCCTCTATACATTAATTTGGGGTAAAATCCGATAACGGCGAAATGAATGCGTCAACAGAAGGATATTCAAAATGGATTTATTCGAACTGTCAGCTGAAGATGTTTTCTAGGCAAACTCGCTTAAAGCTGGGACAGTTACATATTTGTTAGTATGTACTACTATAACGAACATTTCTGTTGTAGATACGCATTTCAAAACACCTAAAATTTTATTAGACTACTAAAAACCACCTAGAGTCTCGATTTACAGTAATTTGTTTTAAGAAAAACTTTGGTTCTGTTGATTACTAATTGCTTTGTAATTAAATAAATATATTTATTACGATTAAGCATCTTTCTACGATAGTTTTTCTTCGTTATTAAATTAATGGACTACTGTATTGGAACTCATCAGCAGCAGTTGACTTAACTTTAGAACGATTGCTCATGTTAAATATAAAATAACAGCGGCACACAAAAAAAATATTTCTAAACTCGAGGTCTGCCATGTGAACTGAACCAAAGCAAACTGAAATTCAGAAAGTATAAGTTACAAATACAAGACAATTGCGGCCTACAGTCTGAAACAAAGTTACTGGCAATAGCAAAGTGAAACTTAACTAATAAAGATTAGCTGAAACCAGTTCCCCTGACATTGCTGCAGTTTGAGTCTGTCTGCTCAAGATTGAGTTACAGTTTATTGCTTTTCATCAACTTCTTGTTTATTGACCGAGCACGAGCGTTCAAGTAAAATTTTATTGATGCCATTTTTTGCGTTTATAACGTACTCTCTTGTCCTCGAGTGACCTATGAAGTGGATTTCTACGTCTTTTTCTCAGGTATGTTTCTTCATCTCTCTTGAGTATCCAACAATAGTCCGCTAACATTTGAATATCCCACCTTAACTGATAGCTCCTTTCCATTTCCCTTACATTCTGGTAGAAGCGCTCCCCTTGCTCTTCACTAAAGTCGACTAAATTGTCAGGAAAGTAATCAAGACGGTAATCCAAAAAATGGAGCATTAAATTTATAAGACATCCCAAATGCATGTAATTTTCTATCAATTTTGTAACAATATCTTTGTAATGCTCACTTCTGGTGTTTCCTAAGAAGTTTTCACAAACTTCTCTAAAACTGAGCCGTATTTGCGGTCCGTTAAGAATATCTTCTTTAATTTTAGCCTCTGTCAGTTTTAGAAATTGTTGTGCTATGTATTGAATGCAACTGACAGACTGAGAGACTGACAGACTGACAGACTGACAGACTGATAGACTGACAGACTGACAGACTGAGAGAATGACAGACTAACAGACAGATATGACAGACTGACAGACAGACACCATTTCGAAACCCACTTTTTCGGACTCAGGGGACCTCAAAACAGATAAATCTCTAAAAATCTCAAGGTCCAAAATTTTTATGAATACTAGTATTTACTTCATTTTACTTATGTAAAAGAAAGTAAACCCTAAAGATATTAGTAACGGTCTGAATTTATGGACGAATTCCGAATTATCTTTTATGTTAAAGTTGAAAAGTTAGTTAAAAAAAAACTATTTTATCTCTTTACGTTTAAATTTATAAAATTGTACAAAATTTTTAAGACGAATTCATTTTAAATTTTTCCAATTCTTACATAAATTTTACGGCTTGTGTGCCTTACAAAAGCAAGC
Source organism: Tipula vernalis (assembly GCA_958295665.1). Classification (NCBI taxonomy): domain Eukaryota; kingdom Metazoa; phylum Arthropoda; class Insecta; order Diptera; family Tipulidae; genus Tipula; species Tipula vernalis. The sequence continues at coordinate 147,906,101 of OY282558.1, forward strand.
AACCACTGGTTGTTCATTTCTCGTAATTGCAAGAAAATATCTTTACTCAACCGCGTTAAATCTTCATTACTATAAGCTTGATTGAGCCCTGAGTAACCCTGCTGTTACATATGGATTTCACAAATTTTCTTCCCTGGATAATTTCATCCTTTTAGATATTTGCGTAAATAAAGAATTCCGCTTGTTTTGTTTTCCGCTGAATATTTTTACCAAATCAGAATTACTGACGAGAAGTTGCAGATAATCACCATTAAAACCAAAATGATCCTTGTTCAGTTATTGTTAAATTTAAAATTTGTCAAAATGTTTAAAAGTATGTTACTGAGGCTGATTTGTAAAGCCTCGACTAATTCAGAAATACCACCCTTTGACGTAGCTACAATTATAAGATATGAGATAAAATCTTTCTTGGAATGTAAACAAAATGTCTTACCTAAATTTGGGATGTTAAAAATGTCCTGAGAAATTCCCAAACCTGTTAGATCTATGTATATGACCCATTCCTCTTCATTAATATTTCGTGTCACATAGATCCCTAGAAGATTGTTTCTTCCCCACGAAACATTTTTTGTTTTGATATTTTGTTATTGAACCAAACAAAATTTTAAAAATTAATATTCGAACTTAAAAATATTTCTTTGATTTCTTGATTGTTTGGAAATTTTATCAGTCATTACGAATAATTCAAAATTGGGGAAAATTATTCTTATTTATGATTTTTGCTAGCGGCACTTCTTTTTGTAAAATATTTTTTAGTTGTTTTGCATGTTTTTAATTTAAGCCTCACTGCGCAGACTTTACTGAGAATAGGAAGGTCTCACATATTTTACGTACTAAAACTCCATTTTTTTAGCCCAATATACTGCATCAGCGTATTGGTGGCCCAATATGTGCATTTCTTATTATTATTTTAACGGAAATATTTTTAAAGTGAAATCAAACAAGAAATAACTGTATTATCGAAACTCAATTTCCAATTAACAAATCTATGATCTTTAGAGTAAAATTTCCTATGATGCAACATTCATATTGATTAGTGGCAGTTATCGAGTATTGCAATAAGTGAGTTTGTTCTGTAATTTCCACCCTTTTCTCGCAGAACCATTTAAAGTATAAATATGTATATTAAATTGTATAAGTTAAATATGTTAAGTTATATGTTAGTTATACATTATCGACATTGTCTTCGTTTTCGACGTCATTTTTTTAATTGTCCGCATACATTGCCTACACGAGTAAACAGCAACACAGCTATTGGCACACATTGCTGTTGTTCTTGAATAAGTAATAAGGCACAAAAGTGTAGTAAATCAATATAACAAAAATGAAAGTTAAATTTTGAATATTTGAATCTCGATAATTGAGGTTTATAGACAATTATGCCTGTCGCCCATAAACCACGACCATTAACAATAAATCACCGTAAACAAAAAATAAAAATAAAAAATCCACATTCAAAATAGCCCATTACAATAAATTTCGAAATCAATTTCCGGAATATCTATATTAAGTGATAATAAAAATTCTGTATACACATTACCGCATTACATTAAGCAGCATAAAAAATGTAATTTAAACAAGACAAATCTATGAAAATCGTTAAAATCTAGATACTCATAAATTATCATTAAATCACACAACATTCTGCGTTCTATGAATGTAAAGGTGCGAGCCTAAATTCTATGTGTTTTGTGCGCTAAATATAAAATATTACGACGAACCCAGAAATCTATATTTACGAATATCGATATATTCCTAGGCAATCCAAATCGATTCGACATTTCTTTACATAAAATTTGGCTATATAGCTCACCATACGAGTATATGTATACAAAAATACAAACGATTTGTAAAAGAATAAATCACTTTTAATGATATCAGATTTTTTTTAATTTTTTTTTTTTTTATAAATTACATTTGATTGGTAATAAATTAATCCAATTCTACACCTTTCAAATCAATTCATTTTCCACTCTCAGCTAACACAAAAAAAAAACGAAAAAAACGAAGAAACATCTATCAAATGGTTACACATTCCTGCTCAATATCCTAATATTGATTATTAATCTATAAAATACAAACCCAGTGTTTAGTTAGGGTAAACCTGATTATTATTTAGAACATTTTTTTTTTCAGTGACACAAGTCGAATGAGCTCGACTTTGTCTCACATCCGTTACGTTCCGCCCGCGCGCGCACACAACCAATATTTTTTTTTTTTTTTTTTGGTAAATAAATAAATCGTTAAGGCAAAACAGGACAAATAAAATAATATAAAAAAAAAAATAAAAAAAAACAGGAAAATTGGAAAATTGAAAATAGAAACAGAGGAAGTTGAAAAATAACTGAATATAAAATAAAAAAACAATTTTTACTTTCATTTCTTATGATTATTATGATTACCAACATTGTGTTTTGTATATTATGTGGGTAATGTTGTTGTTGCTGTAGTTGATTTTTCCTTATCATATAAATTTTCTTCGTTTTTTGTTTTTTTTTTTGTTTGATGTAAAACGGAAAAAATTTGTATAAAACTAAATTTATGTTTTCCTTTTTTCGGAAAAGTATAAATTTTGTTTTCCTTTTTATAGAAAATTATTTTTTGAGTATGTATATGTACTAGTATATGAGAATAGTACGAAAGGATGTAATATAAGAAGATAATTAATTTTTATAATATTTTGATAAGATTACTGATGGGATTTAATCAATCTAAATGGATTAATATTTTAAAATGTGTATAGAGAAATAAAAATGATTTACTTCTTATGGCTCTATATACACATATTTTATGGATTCGGATTTAGATTTTAGTGCGTGATGTAATATCATGCATGATTGGTTTACAAAAGAAAAAAATACTATCCAGATACTAGAAACTCACCATATAAAGTTGTAAAATACTCAAATTGTTAAAAGGCCACTTAAATATAAAATCCTTTAAAATTTTATCAATTTACCAAAAAAAAAAATCTTTACCTCAGATCAATCAGAAAATGTTAAAACTTCTTATAAAAATTTATGATTTTTTAAGGCAAGGTAGCTATTAAGAAAACGCGTGTACAATATTTAGCAAAGGGATTTTTCATGTTGAAAAATATTGAGGTACGTGACTTGGATTTCAAAGAAACATATTTACAGAGATGTCTGACACACATTAATAATAGAGACTTTATGTGTGGGTGGGTATGTACACCAGAACTAGAAACGTAAAATCAAAATGAAATATTTATCATGTTACTGTATATACATATAGGTATATAGTAAGTATGAGTAAAGCTAAATTGTATTTACGAGTATGTTTTGTGCTTTTATGCTCTATAAATATGACAGTTGACAAATTTTTGGGTGTGCTTACGAAAATATTGGGATACAAAAATAAGATTTTTGATATTAAAGAGATATGTTCAAATTCTTTAAAGAAACTACTCTTAAATGACTGGGTCATTTATTTAACAGAATGGGTTAATCAAAAATTAAATAAAAGGCAAATTAAGTAAAATTGTGAAATAAGTAACACTTCTGAATTACCGATAAATTGGCGGAAATCCTAGCCATTGAGGGGCTTAGAGAAAATTAAAGACTACACTCGTGTAATTGATTGATTGGAGTTTTCGACCAAGCTATAAGCAATACCTTTATACACACAAAAATAGTCGACTCTGCTAAATTGCTTATTATAACTTTAAGCAGTCACCTTCACTTTCGGTTCCTACTTTCTATCTGTCTTGCTTCAGTTCGTAATTTTTACGTGTCTACTTTTTGTAGCAACAATTGGTTTGAACTCGGGTCGAAAATAAAACGGGTAGTAATAAAAATTGGCCCAGTTACAGACACATTAGTATAGCCAATAGTTAGTAACACAATTGATGCGTTCCATTTAACATGGCAAAGTACACACAAGTACTTCTGACTGCACGCAGCTACTCTTGCTAAATTTTATGAGTAGTTTGCTTTTCGAATTTGTGACGACTTCGTTACCAGAATATTTAGTACAACTAATCCATATAATTTTAATGCAATAATAATGTTTAACAACAAACAATAATGTTCAAAATCAAAATTTTAATGCAATAATAATGTTACGTAATTAATAAATTATGTAAGAAATCGAGCCTCAGACATTTTTACAAAAGTAAAACACACACCCTCTTTTAAGCAAAACCAAATAATTCAGCACTTACCAGAAACACTGTGTAGTAAATGTAGTACATATGCCCTAACAGAGATGTCACCATATCGACATATTATAGACACATTTGTTTTGATTGCATAAAACAAACAAATGTATATTACATTGTATATAATGAGATTGCTGAGGTAGTAAGGTGATGGAGTGGAGTGAAGAAGGTCTGGAGTTCGAATCTAATAAGCAAAGCCAACGAAAAAATTTGTTTTTAGATGAAAAATTTTGAATTGGGGATAATCCGAGAAGACTAATCTAATCGGGATCGAAATCGCAACAAAATAAAATTTGGTAAAATTCATGGAAATAAAAAAAAAATCAAATTTTTGCTTAAAAAAAAAATAAAGTCGGAAGTTTGAAGAATCGAACTCCAAACCTTTCGTAGACCACTCCTTCTTCTTACCACCCAACCACTCATCTCTATATAATTTCTACTCAGTTTTTCGTTTGAATACTGATAAATTCGGACTTGGCGAAAAATCGCATACAAATTTTTGTTATTTTACCAGGCGAACAGAATTCAAAAAACAACATAATTTTCAGCAACGTGACATTATTTTGTATCAAAGCGTGCCACTTCAAGTTATGTGACACTTGAACATACAAAATAAAGTCATATTGCTGACAATTCTACCTTCTTGTAATTTCTGTTCGCCTGTTAAAATAACAAAATTATTTTGCGATTTTTGATAAAAAACATTTTTTTTTTTTAATTTCTGCTCACCTAGTAAATAAAAATAAACTTTTTTTATTTAAAAAGGCAATAATCATAACTCTAGCAACCACCCAAATAGAAAAATTGGAGATTTTTATTACAAAAAAAAAATTCCTTCAGACGCGAGGATCGAACTCTTACCATAAGAGAGCAGATTAAAACCATTGAGGTCTCGAGTTCGATCCCAGCACCTGAAGGAAGTTTTTTTTGTAATAAAAATCTACAAATTTTCTAAGTTATGATTTTGCCGTTTTAATTAAAAAAGTTTATTTTTATTTACCAGGTGAGCAGAAATTTAAAAAAAAAAAAAATTTTATCAAAAGTCGCAAAATAATTTTGTTATTTTAACAGGCGAAAAGAAATTACAAGAAGGTAGAATTGTCAGCAATATGACTTTATTTTGGATGTTCAAGTATCACATAACTTGAAGTGGCACGCTTTGATACAAAATAATGTCACGTTGCTGACAATTATGTTGTTTTTTAAATTCTGTTCGCCTGGTAAAATAACAAAAATTTTTATGCGATTTTTCACCAAGTGCGATTTTATCAGAAACGAAAAACTGAGTAGAAATTATATAGAGAAGAGTGGTTGGGTGGGTGGTAAGATGAAGGAGTGATGTGTGTTTGGAGTTCGATTCTTGAAACTTCCGACTTTATTTTTTATTTTTTTTTTATTTACACGAATTTATTTACACGAATATTTAGTACTACTAATCGGTAAGAAATGGCTAATTTTCCAACTTTCCATGTTACACGTGCATTTTTTAAAATAAATTTTATTTTCACAACTAATTTTCTGCGTTCCATTTACCATCTACTCCCAAGTACTTATTTGTACTTTGCCACTTCAAATGGAACGCAGCAAATAACAACACATTTCTAATCTAATTTTATGGTGTATTAAAATTAAAACTGCATTTTAAATCACCATAGATTAGTTTGCTGGGTCAAATTTCTGGGCACTTCTGAGAATCACACTCATTATTAATTTAAATTTCACTTATAAAACAGTTGATCAGAGGCGACCTAACATAATAAATATAATTAGTAGCAGATACTTAATCAAATGATTTCCACCATATTGTTCACTGTCGCAATTTAAAACTACACCAATGACCTGTAATGAATTACAATTAATGCCATCACTAACCAAAATTAAAATGTTAAGACGCTAATAAGTTCGTAAAATGCGAAGTTCGAGCTGAAGTGATTTGAATTTAATGCGTTGAAAACTGACTTTCCATAGTTCTCAATTTTTATTATTATCTAGTGATTGAAAAACCATGAAGCTTGTGTAGCCGTTTTCCTCTATAATTATCATCATCATCATCATATATCATATCACATTGTTACGTTTTTGCCTTGTCACTCAAGATTCGAATCAATGGATTATGAATAAAAACAAAATTAATTCAATTTATTAACAACGAATTTATTTATTTAGCACAAAAATTATAACAACACAATTTAGTAATGATAATTCACAAAATCACTTTATTTAATTTTTACACAATTTTATTGGTCACTTATAATTTTTATTTCGCAATAAAACTCTTTTTAAATCACTTTTTAATTTCACTTTTTAATAATCTTAGAGCTTTATACTACCGCGATCCAAATACGAATAATCCAATTCGATCTCGTTCGCTTTTCTATATACACAAACGAAGCTTCTAGAAAGATCATGACTATTCCAGTAAAAATTCTATTTTAGTACAGTAGAATAGCTATTAATTTAACTTATTGTGATGGTGACACCTAGTGTGTAATAGAATAAGTTAAATTAATAGCTCAATGTTTAACTGTACTAAAATAGAATTTTCCATGATAAAATTGTTCTAAATGTATCTACGCTATTCTAACTGGTAAAGTCATGAGCTTTCTAGAAGTTTTGTTTGTATATATAAAAAGGCGAACGAAGTCGAATTGGATTAGTAGAATTTGGTAAGCAAGTGTAAAGATTAAAAAAGGAATTAAAATTATTTTAAAAAGTTTTTTTGTGCGAAATAAAATTTATAAGTGTACAGCAAAAGTGTGAACAATTTTTATAAAGTGATAATAAATTGAAGTGTTAATAAATTGAATTTGTAACGGCTCTTTAGGGAATTACACGTTATTTGATCGTTGTTCTACAATATATATATATATATATATATATATATATATATATATATATATATATATATATATATATATATATATATATATATATATATATATATATATATATATATATATATATATATATATATATATATATATATATATATATATATATATATCTTGTTTTTCTTTATAAATAATAAATTTAAATTAACCACACTTTCCATATATATATTTTTTTTATTTAATTTTTTTTTTCACCTCTCGTTACAAAATTCAAAAAGTGTCTCATTTTTTTGTCAAAAGAAAATCGTAACTTAAAAAAAATAAAGTTATATGTATATGTAATGTGGATATTATAATTAAATAGTTTCGATTCACCACAATAGGTGGCAAATAAAGCATCAATAGTTTTTTTTGTTACAATCTCCCCCTCTGAATCGAAGCTCGTCTCGACGAGGATTCAGAAAACTCATATAATTAGAGATAACGAGAAGGTTGCCTGCTTCAAGGGGTACAGTTCAACCCATCTGGTTGCTGTATCTTCGACAATAAAAATCTATTTGTATTCATTGGCGGATTCGACTAACAGCCCAAATAAATCGATTACAAGGACCTTAAATCTCTGTTCTAATACAGGAGTTTTGATCAATCCTGCTGGTTTCAAATTGGTTACTTTATATTTTTGACAATCTACACATGCTTTGATATATTCCGTAATATATCTTCGCATTCCCGACCAATAATATTTATTGCATATTTTTGCAATGGTTCTCTCAACACCATAGTGTCCGGCTGTAGGAGAATCATGAGAAGCATTTAAGATTTCTTTTCGGGACTTTTCCTGAATCACTAATTTAGGCTGTTTGCTTTCTTCAACGGGAACAAAACGATAGAGTATACCGGATTCCATTAGGTAACCCCGATTGGTCCAATTAGTAGGATCCGCGTGATCTGGAGTTTCAAAGCACTTTATGATTTTTACTAAATCCTCATCCTCAAGTTAAGCTTGCCGCATATTATGGAGACCCTTGCTAGGGAGGTCAACTTGTATCGAACATACTCCACATATAGATTCACATTACATGGTGGCCGGGGCAAAGTGTCCGCGACTACATTCGCCTTTTCTGTTGTATCACAATATTCGGACTATACGATTGTATGAGCAGGGCCCATCGGGCAAGTCTTCGCGCAGGTATCTGTAAACTCATAAGCCACTTTAGTGCTTGGTAATCTGTTCTAACCACGACCTCAGCTCCCTCCAAATAACCCCGAAATTTATTTAAAGCCCATACAACAGCCATCGTTGGGGACGCAACCACTTTTCGTTTTGTACATTCATTTATGTCGTGTCCTTTTGTTTTATACAATATCTGAAAAGCTTCGAAAACTTTGAATACTGTGTAACTGAACCAGATGTGTCAGATTTTGGAACTTATCGTTTTACTTTCTCATCAAAAAAATTTTCTTCAATTCGTGCCAGTTGAAGGAATTCATTAAAAGATTTAATAGTTTCTCTTTTAATTCGACATCGGATTTTACGAGACAAGAGACCATAAGTCATACCAAACTGAATAGCTTCGGTAAGATCCGTAGGAGGTTATTGTGCAAAAAGAGCTCGGATTTTACTTACGAACAAATCGGTTTTCATATTTTCCTCTTGAGAATGATAAAAGATTTCTTTATAAATTTGATATGATGGTTTCTTTCTCGAATACGTTATTAAAATCAAGTCGACAGCATCTTTAAATGTATTTACGGTGTCTTTAATACCTTTCCACCAAATAGCGGCATCATCAACATGCAACATTGAAACACCCCTAACCGCATTTTCGTCTGAAATATTGACACAATCCTTGAAAATTTGGATTGCATCCACAATAGTTTCTACACTATAGTTGGGTTTCTCATCGAAACGAGCTTTACACGATGCAAAATGTCCCGAAATGTGGGGAGACTGTATTTTACCATTTTTGCTACACGTGCCACCTGCCTGGTTTACATTTTTGATAGTATTCATCAACTGCTGAAATTGTTCCTTTGACATAACCACGTTTGTTGTCATTGCTATAGTTGCTTTTGTTGTAATACTTCGCGGAGTTGTTGTATTTTTCCGGATTCTTTTTTGTCCTGGTTTAGACGGATGAGTACTTTGATTTTTGATGTTGCTTCTTGTAACAACCATCCAGTCGAAGTTTATTAAAATGACATCTGCATATAAACGGTTGTACCGTTATTTTGGTAAAATGAGTACCAAACAACCTTAAGTGGAGATAACTGTATATGTTGAATTGTATTTGAAACGACGAAAACAAAACCACTTATGTTTCCAATCACTATTTCTGATTCTTGCAAAAACCACTTATCTCATTATATTTCGTAGTGCTTCTACAGTACTGCAAAAAAAAAGTGATATTTACCAAAATAATTCCTCGCCAAGTCAAGTCAAATCACATAAAGGTACACAACGTTTTTAATTGCATTAGTAGGGTTTCGCCAGCTATACTTAACGAGACGAATGGTATTTAAATTCAGCCCTTCAATGTTATAAACAATTAGGGAATCACACTCTATGGACTTAATGCGATGGAGGATCATGGAGATATTAATATTAGTTATGGTAACTATATAACATTTCATTGTTTATGTAGTTATATCATTGTATGAATTTCAATAAATTTAATGATAGCTTATGATCAATAGGATGACAGCGATGAGGATCCAGACTACAACCCATCTTCTTCACCTGATACTGATATCGAAACAGTAGAGGCAGCATATCAAACAAAAATGAATTTGGCTTCAGTCACAGAATTAGAGGAAAATAGACCTTCTACTTTAAAGATGCGATGCGCAAGGACCTTTAACAAAAACGCAATAGTGGACAAAGGTATAAATCTGGAGATAAAGATATTAAAGCGAGAGAATATCGACCGCTTGAAGTTTGCCGTAAGAACTTTAGATCAAGGATTTCATTTCTCGAACAGAACAAACTATTTAAAAAGTGTTTATCTTTAGGAAAATATAATTTACGAATAATGTACGCTTCAGCGATGATTAATATCTATCCAACAAAAATAAAAACCATCCAAAAAAGTTGTGCAGAACAAAGAAATAGAAATTATACTTACACTTATAGTTTCAATTTCCATGATCGGGTAATGGATGTAAGTTAAAAACGTTTCAGATATACATTAGGAGAGACAGCTTATTTTATAAAGTCGGTGGCTAAAAAAAATTAGATTCGTCAATTGGTAGTTTTTCTGATGGCCGTAGGAAACATATTATTACAAAAAAGTTAAATATTATTAAGATTAATGAAATTAAAAAGCATATAATGTCCTTCCCGGCGTTTGAAAACCATACTATTCAAGACGACATACCACTCAGTTGTACTTCCATTCGAACTTAAATATCGCAACCATGTACAAATTGTATTGTCAAAGTTATCAGCATCTGGTATCATTATCAAAATACTCTGCAATTTCAAAGGGTTTGTACGGTTTTACTTGATATGTTTACTAAAATCTTAATCTACATAAGTTTCTTAATAATAATAATAATTAATTTTCTACCAACTAATTTCAGAAATGAACATAAAATTGAAAAAGCCTCAACTAGACATCTGCAACAAATGTGAACTTTTAAAAATACAAATCGATGTATCAACATCAGAGCAAGAAAATCAACTATTGTAAAACGATCAAGAAATTGATCATACACAAGCGGAAAAAGCTTATGCAGCTAAGAGAGAGGACAAGTTATTAGCTAAATATTAAGACACAATTAAAACATAACCTTTGTTTACAACAATCTTTTGATAATCCATACTTAAAAACTTCGGTGTTTTTTTACAAACGTCCACTATGGACTTATAACTTAACGGTTCATAACTGTGTTACTGCACAGCCGATATGTTATACATATGTGGCATGAAGGCATTGGAGCCAGAGGAGGCAATAAAGTAGTTTTCTGTGTTTTTGACCGTTTACAACAATTACCACAAGATGTGAAAACTGTAATTTTTCATAGTGATTCGTGTAGCGGTCAAAATAAAAATTCATTTATTACCAGTATGTTCTCGATTGCTGCATCAAGTTTAAATTTAAAGACAATCGGCCATAAATTCCTTATTGCTGGTCACACACACATGGAGTGTAACGGTGATCATGCAATAATTGAAAAAAAAAAAACAAAAAAAAAATACATCGTCCACGGGAATGGTTCCAGTTTCTACGAAACTGTGGAACACGACGAAATTTTGTGGTAAGAAAGATCGATCAAAACAGTTTTTATGATTTTTCCTTGATTTCCAAAACCAAATTTCAGTGGCAGAAAAAATATAAAGACCCAGAAATTTTCTATTGTTCCAATGTTAGATGGCTAAGATTTACAAGAGAGTTTGGTAGAATTTTTTAAAAATGCAGTTTGGATACAGAAGAACACTTAACTCGTTTTATGTTTTGTATTGGTATTCCTAAGAATCACATATCTAAGATAAGTTTTCTAAATAATGAAAGATCGTTTTATAACACCACCTTTCTCACACATTGATGAGTTTCCGGAAATCTAGTGGTTGCTTGATGTATTTTGAAGGGCCCTTTAAAGTGTTACTATAATTTACGTACCATAAACCAAATATATATTTTATAAAGTTACATAATTTTATCACAAAAGTATTTTAAGTTCGTTTATTGTCTCCTGAAATGTTGATAAAAAACAAAATTAATGGTTATGCTAACAATATTCAATAAAAATTTCAGAGTAGTGCAACCAAAATGTTTCTTCAGTTTTTATTTTGTTTTATAAATCTTTGTCATTCTAAAATGAATTATAAATGCGGGCAATGGGTTATCCTCAGCTGAAAAACAATAATTGCAAATATATTTCTCTTTATAAAAAAAACTTTGAAAAAAATATTTCCGGAAGGTTTAATTAAAATTTTCTGAATTTTTAAAACTCTTGTTTTGAATATGAGAATTTTTTTTAGGATCCAGTTAGTTTCTTCTCTTAATTCTTCTTCGTCAGTGCGGAACTCTGTAGCACACTCTAAGTGGTTTCACTTCGTTAGTTATGGAACTTCTTCCAAATGGATTTTCAGAGTTTATTACCTCTGAAGTATTGCGGTCATTAGATATCGACGACTGGGAGCCCGCTTGCTTACTCCACAAAGTCGTCGTCACTAGGTATCCGCTCCCCTGCGCCGTAATATTTGCTCCCTTCGGGTCCCTCATATATTCCTATTATATTTATTTTTGGTCCGCGAATGGTATTTTATTAGGTTAGTGTTTACAATATCCAGCAACTCCACAAAACTGTATTTAAGTGAAATTGTAAACAAAAAATTAAAATTGTTTTTTTACGTGAAAGTTGTAATGAATCGAGGCCAAAAATTAGTTGCCTTGGTAATGGCTTCAACGGAATCGAAAAATTACTTGGGAAATTCTGGTAATCCGGCAAGTAAATTATAATTTTTGCTAAATCTATATACGAATATAAGTGAGTCACAAAGTCTTTACAATTGCGCTTAATAAAGCATAACATAATTCAACCGGCGCCCTAATAAAAAGACCATTTCACTAGAAGAAATAAATAATCCAGAAATGCTTCGATTTGACAAGAATATATCCACATATGACATAAGAAAATTTATGTGCAACATATATAAATTTTGGTGGAAAAATTAGCATTTTAGTTTAAGTAGATAATAGCCTAATAAGCTGATGTCTAATTTTATTTGTATTTTTATAATTAACTTTAGAAAACAAAGATCACTGGTAGTTTTTATAACAATTTTTTCTACTATTATTTAAAAAATTTAATTGTAATTAATTTGCAATAATTATAATAACGATAAGTTAAAGTCATAGGTATTATAAATTATGAAAAATTATTGAGTATCCGTAAAGACAGAATAATTCAAAAAAAAAAAAAAAAAAAATACGTAATTTAAGGATTTTTGTAACTTTTTTTTTACCTTCATTGTAATATAATAATAATAATAATAATAAAAAGTTATCTTAAAACAAAAAAAAAAAAAAAGCATAACATAATGTAAACCTTAGCAATGCTAGAATCAATCAGATCAGGAGGGAAGATAATATCCATGTCAGACTCTATCAAGGCACTATTAACCCTTTCACAGGCCATTTTTACAGTCCTCCGTTTTTACGTAAAAGAAATGCACGTTGTACTGCTTCATGCCAACATATATGGTCGGCCTATGAATTCTGCACACTTAACAGTGGTTCATAGTTGGATTCATCGTCATCACCGATCGTAATCTGATGATGAAAAATCCCTTTTGCATCTCGCCCCTATCCAGATTTGAACTCGGTACCTCCCGATCCAAACTTCGCAGCTTTAAATAACATGCCGTTTGGTCGAGATAATCTTACACTGGCCATATTCAATAACAGATTGTTGTTAAACGGCTAACTGCAAAATAAATTCAAATCACTTTGGAACTTTATAAAATCAGACATTTTAGAAATCGGAGCAAATATCAGTTCACAGAATGAGGCACCATTGGTTTTTATAGCTATCCTCGAATAAAATTCAGGTAATACAGGCAAAATAAAAGATTTCACATGAAAAAACAAAAATCTCTGCACCGTGGCTTCAGAAAGTTTAGGTAATGCAGAAAGAATTCCAATTTATCGATAATTCCTAATTTCACATCTTTTGCCTTTCTTAGGGCTTTCATTAAAGGTGTGAATAAAAGGTGTGAGAGCTAAACTTTTATGCCAATTTTTAATAACGATGATTGGACTTCATGACCAGCATACACGAACTTAAAATATTTTGTGAACAGATTGCAGGTATCAGAAGGCCGACTCGACAATGAACTCTGGTAAATCATTGGTGAAGGAAACCCAACTGCTTTCCTTTTTTCATTTAGGTAATCCCAGAATTTTCTTTTATTTGATTATAAATGAACTCCAATCTGCAGAATTTAGTTATTATACAGCAAATAATTTAGAATTTTTAATTCGAGGCATCGTATTTTAATATGTGGTCCATGTACAATAAATTCCAGATAAACTTCTAAAGTTAATCCACAGGGTGCATATGAAGATAAAAGAAATATTGACTTTAGCAGGTACATCCAGGTTTTCGTATACCGGATAACATGCCACAACGTCACTCGGCAACGGATTATTTACGGCGATCAACAAACACATCTCTTCCTTTAAGGCTTGTATCAAAATCATGTCTGTCTTTTGTATAGACCACATAATATGATGAATATTCTTTAGAATTAAATTTGAAATGTATATTGAAGTTTGCCTTGAGCATATGGACGGATCTTAATTAAAACAACATTACTGAAACCGTAAGAGTCTTGATGTGTACAGTTGGGTTCCGAAATTTTACGTTTGCTTTCCGAAAATCATCTTTCCTTTTCTGATTCCTATATGGTATAATATAAACGCCAATTGGACAGGTATCCTAATTTGTAGCTTAATTATTTTACATCCTGATTTTTTTTCGTTTTTGGGATGAATTTACCAACATAGTGGAGATTGGTTTGAATACTGATTAGCCAGAGCTAAAACATCACCCTCGGTTGTTTGTGTCCCGTCTGAAAAGATGAAGCAAAAATTTAAGTGGGAAAATCTAGCTTTTGCCCAAAAATGTATAACTAATTATTCACTATGCATCGACAGGATAGAGGACAGGATGTTCGTGCACAGTTCAAAAGATCTCGTAAGAGATGAATTAAGGTCTGCTACGATATGGCCTACTAAGACAAATGTAATTATTATTATTTTTTTTTTCAGGTAATCGAAACGGTTATCCTACTCGGGTAATTAGTTTTCGGGTGTTTTGGAAACTTTAATGTACAGGCAGACAAAATAAGAAATTTATGAAATTATTTAAAATAAATTAAATGTATACCAAAATAAATTTTGTGTGGAGTCCACCCAAATTAGCATTTGGTTATATCTGTAGCTACTGTATTAAGCAAAACATACATTTTAGTCATCTCTAGTAACTGAATTTTATTTGGTATCATTTTCAATCACATTCATGTTCGTATAAGGGTTGCCTGATCTACTACTTTCCTAATTTTTTAGATAAGAAAATAACGAGTAAGTAGCATTCACTGGCTGCTCTCGTTATTCCTTCTCGTAATATTGAACAATTTGTTCTACAACCTAAAGTCATGCTGATATTACGTCTAATGGATAATAGAGAAATCAATAATAATAAAATGATAAAACCTGCTGCACCAATTTTAAGAGGAATGCCAAAAATACATAAGGCAAATATGCCAATTAGACCAGTAATTAATTTTACAACGGCTCCATCTTATAAAATATCAAAATTCGTAAACAAATGGCTTTGCAACCACATAAAATTTGAGAGGGACCAATCTGTCAAAAACAATGTTGAACTTGTCAATAAAATAGAAGGAATTGATATACCAACCAACGGTAAACTGGCCTCATTTGATGTTACTAACATGTATTCCAACATACCTGTTCAAGAAACAATATCTATTACAAAACAGCTATTACTAAACAGTTCAATCAATAGGAATATTGTGGACGATATCATGAAACTTCTCAACGAAATAACAAAGCAAAATTATTTTAAATTTAACGAGAAATATTATAAACAAACCGATGGACTCCCAATGGGCAGCCCATTATCAGGAACGTTGGCAAATATTTATTTAAATAATTTTGAAAAGGAACATATCTTAAGCCATACAAATATTTATTATAAGAACATTAAATATTGGCACAGATATGTAGATGATATACTATTTATGTACACGGGTACAAATCGGCAAATGAATCAACTATTAAATTATATCAACTCTATACATCCTAAAATTAAATTCACACTAGAAATGGAGGGAGAGAAAAGTATAAATTTTTTGGATTTAACTATAAAAAATGTTGATCAAAAACATAAATTTAAAATATTCAGAAAACCAACCCAAACGGACCAAACTATTGATAGTAAACCAAATCATCCTTTACAACATAAAATGGCAGCGTATAATCATATGATAAATCGATTAAATATTATACCAATGACACAAGCGGATCAACTAGAAGAGTTAAACATAATAAAATACATCGCAAGTCAAAATGGATATAGACCTAAAATAATAGATCAAATTAATTTATCATACAAAAACAAAATAATGTATCGAAATTATACAACATTAAATTTAGAAGAAGATACATGTAAAATATACATTTCAATGGAATATAACAGCTTCACGAGTTCTAAAATACAAAAAATATTTCGGAATTTTGGCTATACAATTGCTTTTAAAACTCAACAAAACCTCGAAATGCAATTAAAGCCTAAGAAAGAAGATATTTTAGACACTGGAGTATATCAGTTGATTTGTTCAGATTGTCCTGCTTTCTACATAGGACAAACAGGTAGATCCTTCGGTCAAAGATATAAAGAACACGTTCGTGATATTGGTAAAATGTATGCGACATCAAACTTTGCTATACATATCAATACAACACAACATAACTATATAGACATGAATACTAACATGAAAATTCTATATACAATGAGAAAAGGTGATAATATGGACCGAATGGAAAAATTATTGATCTATAAAAACAGAAGAAATAATAATTTACTTAATAATAAGATTAATACTCCTGTAAATAAAATATACGACATAATAATTCGAAATTCTTGATCAAGTAGGCTATGACGTAGGGATAAAACAGGTATATAAAGATGACAGAATCCATAATTTTCTTTAGTAGTTCGGTAACTGAAGATGATTACTTGTTAATCGAAATCGATATTACAAAAATAAAAAATAAAAAATAATTCCACATAAACGGAAGTTTAATAGATAATTAAAATAAAATTTGTTTTATTTTTACAAGATATTACGTCGATTGGAGACAATTAAAAATAAAAGTTACAAGAAATTACTATTGAAGAGTCAGTAAAATCCTTTAACATTTTATTTATAGTTGGTCATTATTTCATTAAAAAAGATTCTGTTAGATAATCCAACATAATTTATATTGAACCTGCGACAAATCCGTGTTCATATATTAAAAAATAAAAATATTTTACCTCCTCCCTCCCTCACGTAAAAATAAAAAAATATAAACTTATACAAATTGACGTGCGCATATATAAAATGCTCGTAAATTTTATTTTAACTAAAACATCAAAATAATATATTTGAAAAAATTGTGTACCAGCTCCGTATAATAAATATTCATTTTCACTCCATTCATGCTTACACAAAACACAATTCACTTCTACAGCAAATTTCAATTCATTTCAATAAACTGTGTTTATATATTATGTACGTATAATACGAGTAACAGCAAAAAAAAAATTGCCTAACAAATCCTAAAACATAATCTAACTTAAAGCTTTCTATCAAAGCACAAAATTTTATTTTTGTTTTCATTTTTCATGTCGTGAAAAATTATAATTTTTTTTTGTTTTTTTTTTATTTATGAAATGGAAATGGTTTAATTATAATTAATTACATAGATGGAAAATCTTTATTTATAAATCACAATTTTTTTTGTTTTTGCGCTTGCTGATTAAAAGAAAATCAATTTTCCGTATTTATTTTTGTTTTGTTTTCCGTTTGGTGTATATATGCTTAATCGTGAATTAATATCACAAATCTGTTATCTACAAAATTTTTTTTTTTTCTTTTAGGATTTTCGTTGTTAATCTGGGAAATGAATCGCTGTATGTGTTTGTAAGTTTGTATATTGTCAAATAAAATGTTATACATAAGTTTAGATTTTTATTTGATATTTCGATGAATATCGAACGGAATAC
Source organism: Tipula vernalis (assembly GCA_958295665.1). NCBI lineage: Eukaryota > Metazoa > Arthropoda > Insecta > Diptera > Tipulidae > Tipula > Tipula vernalis. The sequence continues at coordinate 147,923,915 of OY282558.1, forward strand.
AAGTGATACTCATGTGGTGCTACATTTTTGATTGGAGAGAAAAATGTTTAATTCAAATGATGATTTGACATGACCTAGACCCAAATACATACTAATATTACATTATATACGACCTAGGAATAAATTTCATCATTTAAATTTAATATATCGTGTTTGTTGAAAATTAAAATAAATAAAAAATTTGCTTGTACACATATTTACATATATACATAACAAACAAACTCCCCTTTTGACTAATTAAATCCCAATGTGGCACGATGGTGACAGAAAGCATGTCTAGAACAAAAGCTCTAAATATAAACATTTTCCACTTCATTTCAACAACGCAAATATTTTTATATTTTGTTTGTGTATGTGTGTATGTATGTGTGTGTGTGTAAAATATAATAATAACAGGTAATTATCAGGTGTTGGTTTGTCAATTTCTCGATTAATCTGAATTTGTTTTTTTTTCTACTTCTAATTTAAATTCGAAAGGTGTAATTTTTATTTATGTACACTTTTCATACCACTTGACTCAATTCAATTAAGTAAATGGAAAAAATGTTTTTTTTTTACCAACAACAGTAAATGAAATGGAAAAATACATACAAAAAATGAAATTAAATTAAATAAATAGAAAAACAGAATATATAAATAATTGTGTAATATTTGCAAATGGATTTTTTTTTTTGTTCTGTCCAAAAGCTTATCATCTGCACATTAAATTGTGATATTAATTCATTTTAATTTTACGATTTTTTTTTTCGTTGTATTTTTTAAATTAAAAATAGCAACAACAATTATTAAAATAAAAAAAATATTATAAATAACCAAAACTAACCACGATATTAATATCATTTTTCATGTAGTCCAAGCCAAACAGCCAGTAAAATATTTATTTTTTATGTTAAAAGCACATTCAAACATATGTGGTAAAAATATGTTGTGTGGATTTTTATGAGGGTTGTATTACATTCTGGTTAAGGGTATCCCGGTACAAAATTTTTGTTTGTTTTTGGACATAAGTTTGGATTTTTTTTTTTTTTTGGTTGGGAAATTATATAAAATTGTTTTTTCCCATTGTTTTGTCGTTGACAACTTTAAATCAACATGATGGTAATTTATGTGGTTTAACAATAAAATATGTTTGAAATGTTTATTTTATCAAAAAAAAAAAAAAAGTAAAACATGCTCACATGCTCATAATTATTTTAAGTTAGGCTTGTGAATTGATTTCGAGCATTTTTTTCATGTACCTCTTATTGTGGTTATACCAGATATGTTTTTGTAGGTAAACATTTTATTTGCTAATCATTTGATATAGCATAATAATTTTAAGGTTTTACTGTTTATTAGAAAAAAAAACGAGGACGGGAAACAATTAATATAAATTTTGTTTAGCAAAAGATCTATATGTAAGAAATATTGTATATGGCTGAACTACCCGGCGATGCCCGGGGTAAATAGAATATTTTTATTTTTATTTTAACATAAATCTCATTTTATGAACAAATTGATTTATATCGTTTTCTCGTGTACTCTTCAAAAGGTGTTAACATAAATTTTAACTCCCTTAGATCCAGGGAACCGACCCCATGTTTCTAAATTTAGTACCATTTAACGCATTTTAGATACAAATTATTTGGGACACCTAGTCCAAGGGCTGGACCATTTCGAAAATACGTAAGACACACTGCTTGCGTTTCCTAAAATAACGCGGTTACTTGATTTGATAATTGTACATTTTGAAAATGAAGAAAAATTCAAAGTTTCAAATCAGCTAAAAAATTTGAATTTTGATAAATTTTCATACCTGATATACGCTTATATGGGCATATTTTGATTTAAGGCCAAAAGTCCAAACAAAATATTTTTAGTCGCGAACCATTCCTTGTTCACAAATCCATTAATTGCAATTTTGCTACCACCGAGTAAACATTTAAATAATTTACTTATTACTTGTGTAAAAAGTTGGTTTAAATCTTATTTTTTTTTTCTTTTTTTTTTTTAAATATTGTGATGTGAAAAAAAAGTGAAATCGTAATGTTCTCACCTCCGCCTCAAGTAAAAAAGGCTGGGCCAAATCAGCAGACAGCGATGTCCACAAGCGATTTGCCACCGAGCTTCACGACCTCAAATATTTTTATTAAAAATACAAAAGTGCAGCATAGTCCGAAGCGACAACAAATTTTAAATGTTCAAATAATTACCTTACCAGGCAATTTAAATCAAAGTGAAATTAGTAATTAAATTAATATTGGTGTGTTGAACCATAACGAAACTGAAAGTGCATCGTCGTCAAATATTGAAGATAAAACAAACAATGACAGTGCATCGACATCAGATGACAGTAAAATAAACAGTGATGTAGGTCAGTGTTTAGTGCAAACGGGAATAGACCGGTATATTACTGTCCGATCAAAACGAAGAAGAAGCCTTGGATTAGTGGCCAGTGCATGCGCGAATAAATTCACTAAGCTAGCTAGCGATGAATTAACGCATGGTAATAGGTATTCTTGCTTGGTTGTTGACGAACCGCCGCCAGAGCCGTTGCAACTTCAAATGCTGAGAAGCCGCCTTCAATCTATTTGAGGAAAGAATCAATCAGAGAACTTGCTTAAATGATCGAGTTTATTACTGAAGGTGCATTTTATATATCCAGGATCAAGAGAGGAGATATAAAAGAATCAAAAATTCAACCTCTCAATATTGATGCTTACAGAGCGTTAATTAAACATTTATACCAAGTTGGTAAACATTAATATACTTATTAGCTAAAGAGCCAAGAAGGATTGGTTGTTATCTTAAAAGTAATAGAGAATTCCGTGGATGCTAACAAATATGAGCTGCTCTAGCTGAAAAGGTTTCCAATGCAGATCTATTACCAATATTTTAAATCGGGAGAAGATGCCTCAGCCATTGTTTCGTCTGGAATTAGAACCAGACAAGGGCAACCATGCAATATTTGACCTAAAATATCCACTGTACAGAAGAGTTACCATCGAGGAACCCAGGAAAAGAAATGGGCCGGTACAGTGCGTTAATTGCCAAGAATATGGGAACACTAGAGCATATTTCACTTTGAACGATGTTTGTGTTATATGTGGTGAACTCCATAATTCAAAGGTTTGCAATAAAGCAAAAAAGAAGCATTCGATGGAAATCACACAGCTAATTATAGAGGGTGCCCAATTTCTCTTGGATTCAAAAGGAGAATCAATCCAAAGCAGCGAGCAGAACAACGAATCCTTAATCTTCATTCTTTAGCGAGAAAAGAAGCACGACCAGATATTCTAAACACAAACGCTCAAAATGGAAAACAGTATGCAAATGTTAACGGCAGCGTGCACCAATGGGTTTCATATGCAAGTGTTCTTAAAGGTACCCCTCCTAAAGTTCGAGCAAGTGAAGAGGGAAACATTTCAACCGCTTTAAATAAATTGACTAATTTGATGCAAAGCTTCATGGCGATGATGGAGAGAACCATGAATCTAATGATGCAGAATATGAGAACGCTGATGCAGATAGTCGTAAAAAGCCAAAAATGGCCATCATCAAAATAGCCATATGGAATGAAAACGGCCAGCACAAAATTGACGTAATGTTAATATAAGAAAAACGCTTCACCAAAAATAGCTACATATTTCAAAATTAATGGGTACTCTATTTATGACACCAAGCACCCAGATGGTAAAGCACACGGAGGCACTGCTAAAACACTACGAGCTTACGAAATATGAGAAAGAACATATACAATTAACGAGCATCTGTCTGCAGGAGTGGTCTGGAAACTGCGTCATATCGGCAGTGTACTGCCCTCCAAAACACGATATAAAAAAACTCCAGTTCTTTGATTATTACAGCCAGCTGGATAATAAATTTCTTGCGGGCGGTGATTACAACGCTAAACATACTTATTGGGGTTCCAGATTAACATCGTTGAAAGGCAAACAACTTTATGATGCTATAGACGAACAGTCCCTGGATTATTTATCTGCCGGTAACCCAACTTACTGGCCCACAGATTAAAAGAAAATTCCTGATATAATAGACTTTTGTGTAACTAAGGGCATTCCACGTACATATGCTAAGGCTACCGATTGCTATGATCTGTCTTCTGATCACTCACATGTAATAGTAACATTGAGTACTGATGTCCTAAGGAACGAAATACAGAACTGTCTTACAAACAAGAAAACCAATTGGGATAAATATAGGAGGTTAGTCGAACAAAAGTGTCTACTTAAAATTCCCCTGATCACACCAGCTGATATTGATGCGGCGGCAGAAAATCTAAAATATGTCATGACATTATCTGCTAAAAGGGCTACACCCGGCATAAGTAGTACGGAAAAAGTTAATAAACTGTCACATAATATACAGGAACTAATCCAGGAAAAGCAAAAAATTCGCCGTCAAAGTCAGCAAACAAAATCACCGTTATTGAAGTGGAAATTAAATCGAGCTATTAAGGCTCTAAGATTTGCTTTGAGCGAAGAAGAAAACCAGCGCCTAAAGAATTACTTAAGTGATCTCTCGGCAACCGAGAGGACAGATTATTATTTGTGGAAGACAACAAAATTTATAAAAAGGCCAACAAATTTGAATCCACCGATTAGACTACCAACGGGAAATTAGGCAAGAAGTGATGAAGAAAAATCCAATGCTTTTTCTGCTCATCTAGCAAGCTTCGTCCCACACGAAGAAAATAAATATTTCGTGCTACCCCCGCCAATAGATGGTGGTTTATCCTACAAACCTATAAAGTATAACTGGAAGAAAATTAAGAATACAATTAAAACTTGTATAAGCCCGAAAAAGGCACCAGGACATGATCTCATTACTGGAAAAATGATAAGGGAATTGCCAGATAAATGCATAAAACTAATAACATTTGTTTTCAACGCGATAATGCGAACCAGTTATATTCCTCAAAAATGGAAGATTTCTTTGATCACAATGATACATAAGCCAGGGACAATGAAACGCAAATCTCATCATATCGTCCAATTAGCATGCTGCAAAGCTATTTGAAAAAATGTTATTAACGAAATTGAAAAAAAAATATTTGAAGAACGGTGCATTATTCGAGACCATCAATTTGTATTCCGAAACCAACATGGTACTACAGAGCAAGTACACAGAATTGTAAATGCAATCAAAATCACATTCGAGGAAAAGAAATATTGTGCCGCTGCCTTTTTAGATATCGCCCAAGCTTTTGATAAAGTTTGGCACGATGGACTAATTTACAAACTTAATAGCTTCTACCAAAGAAATTTTACTCAATTTTGGGAAACTATCTTCTTCAAAATCAATACATGGTCAAACAAAACAGCGCAACTACTTGCTTAAATGATATTAATGCAGGTGTCCCGCAAGGCAGCGTTCTAGGACCAATATTATACTGGTTGTACACAGCTGATATACCTGTAACCAACAAAGTATTAATATCAACATTTGCCGATGACACGGCCATCCTGGTGACTCACACTAATCCCGAAATTGCGTCAAAAGAATTACAGAATCATTTAAACAAAGTCGCGGACTGGCTGAAAGCATGCCGAATAAAAGTGAACGAAAAAAAAATCAACTCATGTGACATTCACGCTAAACAAACGCACTTGCCCACCAGTGAAATTAAACGATAAAAATATTCCTCAACAAACGAAGGTAAAATACTTAGGTTTGCATCTGGATAGAAGGTTAACGTGGAAAAATCATATTGAAGCAAAGCGCAATCAAATAAAAATTAAATTTTCCAAAATGTATTGGCTGATGGGAAGAAAATCTCAGTTGTCATTAGCCAATAAAGTTTCACTTTGCAAAGCGATAATCAAACCTATATGGATATATGGTATTCAGTTATGGGGATCCACCAGCGCTTCAAACAGAGAACTCCTGCAAGGAACCCAAGCGAAAATACTTCGCAGTATTACCAATGCTCCTTGGTACATTGGAAATAGTAATATACATGACGACCTTGGAATTAAAACCGTTAAAGAAATAATTAAAGAATTCAGTTCGAAATATTATTCAAAACTAGAAGTACATCCCAACGAATTGGCCAGGGAGATACTAAAACAGCCGCGATTTAGACGTCTGAGAAGAACAGATCCACTCGAAATGATGAACCTGTGAACCTGTAAATTTATTTCGATATATACATTCATTGGTTAAGACTTAAAACATGTAATAATTTTTAGCTTAAGATTTGATTACTTTTTGTGAGTTTCTTATATAGAAAGATTCAATAATAAAGCCATTGGCAACATTTACAAACAAAAAAAAAAAAAAGTTGAGAAATATGCCTGTTCCATCATACTTGGTCATATTTCAGAACTTTATCCAAAACTAATAATTTCCAATGCACAAGCCGAATTTCCAAAAATCTTTTTAGAATCTCATTTCCAATGCACAATTGTTTGAGAAATAGACAAGTTCCCTCATACTTGGCCATATTCCAGAACTTAATCTATATTATTGTTATCTATATGTTGTACATACATACAAAGAATCACTTACATAGATTGCTCAACTGCTCACTAGACACAAATCCAACACAACTCAACTTCAATTCAACCCGCAAACGGCCCCCAACTCAACCCTCTACCTAAACTGAAACTCTCTTTCAATTCAATCCCCAAACCAGCATACATATATAAAAATTAGCAAAGTGCTCACTATATCTTAATCCAACCCAAACTTAAGTCCAACTCAACTTCAACTCAACCCGCAAATTGACTCAACCCGCAACTCAATATTCAAACCAGCGTATATGAAAAATTGGTAAATATTTCTATAACTAGGTATTTTGGGTCAATTCGTATGGCAGGTACCCAACTCTTTTGACGCGGAGGTTCCAAAAGCTTTTCAAATCACGGCCTTGACCTAGAAACATATTGGCAAAAAAAATTCTAAATCGAACAAGCTGTTCTCGAGATACCAAGGGTACAGACCAACAGACATTCAGACAGACGGACGGACATTTTTTTTTTTGGTTTTTTGCTTTTTTAGACTTAGGGACTTTCAAAACGTCGAGAAAAGTGGTTTTGGACCTACAAAATTTTTTATCATTTTTAATCTACATCTTCAAAGTCACAACTAATTTGCAAACTTATCGTGCATTAACATCCGAAACCCGATTGAACACCTTTTTTTCTTGTAGGTAATGCCAGATATTTGTCTCAAAAATAGATTTATCTAAACCATGTTAGCGAAGAAACAATGAATTATTATTGCGTGCATTTTGAAGCATACTTCGTCATTAGTTTATGGTACGTTAGGGTGGCTGTTCTAAGGACCGCCTTGGACCCAATACACAAAACGGTCCGTCCACATACAATTTTCCCAACTTCACTCATTGAAACCATACAGAGCTTACAACGAAGCGTTGAATAGACCTGGCGTCCATCCCATTGAGATTCGCCAGGTAGCTGAAGAGCTTTATAGCATTTCCATATGCTGAGCGCTAAACGGGGACAACCGCAGAGTATGTGGATTGCAGTTTCTTTCTCATTTACATCTTCGCAGCTCCTACAGTAATCATTCGAAGAGACTCTTAATCTCCTCGCATGCTCAGTGCTCACCTATTAGAGAGTGTCCTATAACCACACCTACGACCATACTAATATGGCGACGCTGAAGTATTAACAGCTGTCCAATTCTTGCCTGATCTAGTTTTAGCTAGATCTGCCTAGTAATATCTAGAATTCACCATTACCCCGCGAACCCCACTTTCAACCCCAATGCAAGCTAGCTCAACCCCAACTAAACTTTAACTCAACTCAGCTAGAGCTAAGTTTCAACCACTACTCCATACTTGAAAGCTAAAGCCCTTATGAGCTCAACTTAAACCAACTAAGACTCCCACTTAACCCTCTAATCAACTCCCTACTAATCCTCAACCGAACCCCTCATCCAAACTCAGCTTTAACCCAAACTTTATTCAAACATAACTCGACTTCAACTTAACGTTCAATTATATCCTAAACTTAACGTTTAACTCAAACCCTAAATCAGGCGGTACGATAACCATACGTGTATATGAATTCAGCTTAATCTAATCTCCAGCACAACCCTCGACAATCCCAACTTAGCCTCTAATTGCACCCAGCCCCCCTCCCCCCCATAAAACAATCACGTAACTCTTAACTCCAATTTAACCTTCAAACCCATACGACTTGAAAAACTACATTGTTACATAAACTAAGCAACTCAAGCTATGTGAATGGTCAAGCATGTATATCTACCGATATCATCATAACAGGTTTTACAATGATTATCAGCATCTATAAAATGATTTACTACGGTGAGGTGAAACCCCTTTTTTTCATTCGTATATGGTTTGCCTATACTCGACTGAAAAAATTGCTTTTGACCTCATCGCGAAGTCTGTACAACACATGCAAGTATTCAAACAGGAATATTTACAAACTTGGTAAATCGGTAAATTTTATAAAATTTGCTGCATTCTGCCAGACAATTATAATATACGGCAAGGCAGTGATTGATTAAGGAAAATCCGGGTTTTTTGGAAACTTTTATTTTCATGTCCACTCGAAATAACCGAAAATCCGGGCCTAACGAAGCTTTTGTTTACGGATTCAAACTTTCGTGTTCCTACAAAACGCTTTAAAAATAGGCTTTTTTCTCTGTTTTCCAAGCCTAAAACACTTGTTTTTTCCGTCAGTAAATTTTTGATGACAACATGTTGGGAGAGCTGAAGAAGTAAGGTAGGAAAAAATAATCTTATTTTGACCACCAGGAGAATAAATGGTGCCACAGATAAGAAAAGCGTAATATTTCCAAACAAAATTAAAAGTCAACGATAAATTTAGCAAAACAACAACATCATTGGCGATTTAGAAAGAGTCTTTTCTGGTGACGAATCGAACTTTAGTTTGTTTAAGTTGGAAGGCAAGATGTGCGTGACACCCCAAAATTGGATCTCATATACACTACTAAGCTATAAAGTTCGGATGTGGGAACATTATGATATGGAATCATTTTCCTGGCACAGCGTTGGGCCAATACCTAGAATGAACGAGGGAATGGATCAACACTTGTACAAAGGTATTATGTAAAATGTAATGGGTCTTATTTCTTCGAAAATATAACGGTTTAATTTATTTTCAAACACAATTACGATTCAAAACACTTTGCAAGCTTAGTGAACCATTGATTTATGGATAAAAAATCCATGTTTGGGTGTTAGGCCCCTTGCTTTAAACCAGTTTTAAAAAACCATTCCATTGTTGTATACTAAAGTTACCAACCAAAGGCTATCCCACTAACTAAGCAGGAAAATTACGGGCCTTCAAAATTCACGGGCCCTAGGCCAGTATCTAGTTTGCTTTGGCATTAAAAAAAATGATGATTTTCACATAACATTTGTACATGGATGGTGAGTAATATTTCAAAGTGTCTATCCTTTCAAGATCAAAATATTTCCAACGGACATGTATTATTCACTCCAGAGAAATAACGGATATTTAAACAACCTTAGTATTAGAAAGTTAAATTTTGACATTAAGCTTGTTAAAATATTCGTTAAGTTTATTTCCGTTTCACTCTTCAGAACCTTTACAATTCAGTATAGCAACCGATTTCTGAAAAAAAAAGAAAATGGAATTTTAACCTCCTGGTTAAATATTTATATGCGTGCATTATTATATTTTGAGAAAGTATTTAAATTATAATAGATTTGACAACAACAACACATTGATTTAACTCAAATTTGTTGTAAACTATATAATTTAGAGAAATATTTAAGCTAGAAAACGAATTACAAAAATTGTTACTGATGACTATTCGTGTGGTTTGGCGTCTATTGGACGGGGGACCAAAGTTGAATAGATTAATCTACCAGCTCCGTAGCTGGAACAGCATAAGCCGATGGTTGAATGGCTGATAGGTTAATCAGTCCAAAATATGCTGACTCTAGATACCAGACAACCTGCAGTTTTATTTAGCCTTCCTGTAGTAAAGCTGGGTGACCTACAGGAGATTTGCAATTCCCAGCAGCTCGTAAGAGTACAATCAAACGGAATACGGGGCAGGAGTAGGAATATACGGAAGTGGGACAGCCCTCTCGAAGTCCTTGGGCTTCAATGCTACCGTCTTTCTAGCGGAACTACATGCTGTAGTAAACATAGCGCAGATAGTATGTATTACGTACCGGTGAGCGATAGTACGTATTACATACTGGGAGGCAGTATTGCCAGGGTCATTAAGAACCTGAATATTGACTGGACGGATAATTAAGTAGGGCCCAGCACAATAGATCTTTTAGGTCGCAGTGCGGGGTGACTGATCGCCCGCATAGCCCTCCAATAATAATAATTTTACTGACGACTAGCTATTTCTAAACTTAAAAGCTCAGCAAGCTCTAACCTGTTTAGAAACACTCGATAGTTCGATTAAATGTTTTACAAAACTAAGAGTTTTGCTTAAATATCGAAGTTTTAATATATTTAACACCAAACATTTTCCATTCAGCATTTTGACAAAAATAAAAAATGATTTAAGATCGTACATGATTCCATAATTTTGGCGGCATTTGATTTAAAATTTCTGATGAGCGATTTGCCACAAAAGTTTTCCATTTTACCGGATGGCTAGATAACCAGCATAACCATAACCTTCTACTGGTTGCCGTAAAGTTTCCTTTACCAAAGCCATTAGTCTTGTGAGCAAGTGCGCGCCACACAACTCCAGTTTTGGCAACGATACCTGTTTAATGGGTACCATTTTTGTTTTGGATGCCATTAAAATAACTTCCACTGCGCCATTTTCGTCTACCGTTCTGCAATCCACTGCAGCAGCATATGAATTTTCCCTCGCATCTGAGAAACCATGCTACTCAACCTTGCCGTCCTTTGGAATGTATCGGTTTATCCGTATGTTTTCTAGAAGATTTAGCTCATTTCGGAGTTTGTTGTAGATACATTAGAGAGTCATCGGGTAGCGCCACGTCCGAGCCCAGCTTCATCAACCAAAGGAATCCATTTTGGAAAACTGTTTTCATTAAGATTATATTTCATTAGGTTATTAATAACGCCCGCAGCATCCACAGGCAACACAGGCAACAAGTGACGTACGCATAACAGACACTGTAAATGGGAAGGTAATATCATAAACAAGCGTCAAAGTGCAACCTTTGTGAACGGCATCACCATTGAACTGGTTCCGAGTGGCCGAGTTGCAATTTGAAACGCAATAAATTAAATCCGAGAAAACGAAATTTTTCCACGTACTTGGCGCAATCAATACTTGAAATTAAAAAATTTGCTTTTAAAGCGCTTTGCTCCTTCAGAAGAGCAAAAGCTCGCACAATTACCGACAGGTCAGCAGATTGCCGAAGGCAAACCATCGGAAATGTTAAGGTCGATTTGCTCGCTTGCGAGCACGAACTTATCTGCGGTGGTAATCCGATCATTCTGGGTCAGAAAGATGCCAGAGATAATCAGAATAGCCATAGCAGCGCAGCCAACGGAACAGACACTAGAAGAGTTGGCCAAAATGGCAGACCGCATGCAAGAAGCAATGCAAACAAATGTTAACCATATTAGCGCAACCATCAGTCGCAAGCAGACATATCAGACTTCACAAAGATCCCGTCCCACTCAGCGTACTGAGCAAGGTCAAAAGCTCCCTATTAGATCGACACAAACAAAAACAGTCGAAGAGTGATTAACCCAAATCGAGGAAAAATTGAATCAGCTAGCTTAGGGGAATAGGTCACAATCGCAAGGATGGAGACAGCGAAGTAGACCTAACTCAAATAATAGAAATTACAACAATAGGTCGAATCAAGGACAAGGGTCGCCAAGTAGACCTAATACAAACCGATATTATGTATTACATTACAGATATCGAGAGAAAGCGAGAGCATGTTATCCGCCATGCAGCTGAACAGAGAGGCAGCCTTTAGTAAAACCAGGTGAACCGAAAACGTTCCGAGCACGTCTTTACGGCACAGACCAACAAAAAAACAAGCCGATTAATTGTATTTGACCAAATAAATAACCTACACTTCTTAATAGACGCAGGAGCTGACCTGCCGGGGCTCTGTGTCAGACACATAAACAAGTCAAACCTGAATTTTTATGATAATTATACAAGCAAAATGAATTGCAGTAATAATAATAGTATTAAGATTGGCAACATGAATTCTTCGGCAATTTATTTGAATTATAACAAGTCCGATCTCGTTTTATCGGCAGCCAATGACAGCACAATTAATATCTACAGCACAAAATTGTTAGAGGTTAATATCGGACTCAGGCGTACATTTGTTCATGCATTTATACTCGCCGATGTGAGTCGTCCGATTATTAGTGCAGATTTCCTGGTGAAATTTGGCCTCTTAGTCGATGTTAGGCGAAAAAGGCTACTTGATTCAGCGACTCAGCTGTCAATATGTTCCAATGAGATGCAAGTAGGGGTTGATTTCACAATCGAAAATGGCTATGGGACAATTCTTAAAAAGTTCCATTCGCTCACATCAGAACCTAATTATAATAGACCAGTGAAACATCGAGTGGTCCATCATATAGTTACTGAAGGGCATTTACCAGTGACAAGACCGAGGAGATTAGATTCCATACGCCATAACACAGCCTTATTAGAATTTAAGCATATGGTTGAACCAGGCAATATGTAGACCTTCATCTTCTCCTGTATCATGCCCATTGCACATGGTCAAGAAAAAAGATCAGGTTTGGAGACCATGTAGTGATTATCGCAGATTAAACGCGATCACAATGCCATAAATATTATTTTCTCGAAAATCGACTTAGTCAGAGCCTATCATTTAATTCCCGTAGCTCCGGAAGACATTCATAAAACAGCGATAACCAATCCTTTTGGCCTTTTCGAGTTCACTCGAATGCCCTTTGGTTTCCAGCGGTTTATTAACGAAGTAGCTAAAGATTTAGACTTCGTATTCGTCTATATCGACGGTATTTTAGTAGCATCTTCCGATGAGGCACAGCACAAAATGCATCTATGATGTGCATATTAAGAGCTCTAAATGCGTGTTCGGCGCAAGTTCTTTAGATTTTTTAAGCCATAAGATCACACCTAATGGTATTCTGCCATCTCTGATGATGCCATTATTGATTTTCCCGCTCCGGAATCAATTAAGAAGATTCAACAATTTGTTGGCATGGTGAATTATTACCACCGGTTTATACCAAATTTAGCCGAAAAATTAGCCCCAATCCATACGCATTTAGCAAATTTACTTAAAAGGCCTAAAACACTAAAAAAAAATTTGTGGCCAAAAGAATGTGATGATGCATTCCAGAAGTAAATTGGGTACAGTTACATTACTAGCGCATCCGTTGTCAAATACGAAATTTATCGTGAGATGTCACGCGTCAAATATAGCAGTAGGAGCAGTACCCCAGCAATATAATAAAAAGTTGGTGGGAGCTTTTGGGATTCTTTTCAGAGAAGCTTTCGGACGCAGAAAGAAAATATTTCGCGGTATTTTGTGGAAGGTCGGAAGTTTACAATATATACCGATCATAAACCACTGACTAGAGCAATTCAGTCCAAAACTGCCAATCTAGGCATTTACATTGTATTAGTCACTTTACAAAAGACATTCAGCATGTGCAAGGTCAAGACAACGTAGTTGCAGATGCATTGTCAAGAATCAGTACAACGATAATTGAAAATGAAACTTGCAGAAGTACTGATACATTAATACAATTGAGGCAAAGCTTGATTATGGCGCAATTAGGAGGAACTACAGAATATTTTATCTGGTTCGCGCCGTCATAAAGCTTCATGTCACCTTGAAAGCTTCAAACTGCCAGGGTTACGAAGTATACAACGAAGTATAGTAGTCCGTACATACCTGAACTTTTGAGAAAAAAGATTTTTGAGCCACTACATAAACTTTCGCACCCTGGAGCACGTGCTACACGTAAACTGATTACAGCTCGTTATTTCTGGCAAAGCATAAACAAAGACCTAACCCACTGGGCACAGTCTTGTTAAGCATGCCAAAAATCGAAAGTCCAACGGCATACCAAGTCGCCTTTAGCGCAATTCGAGATACCAAAAGGTCGATTTGAACATATCCACATAGACGTAGTAGGCCCTCTTCCACCGTCAAATGGATGTCAATATTTACTAACATGTGTCGATAGTTTCACCCGCTGGCCAGAAGCCTATCCCATAATAGATGTGTCAGCAGCAACGATTGCAACAATATTCGTTAATAACTACATTTCGCCATTTGGTGTACCTGCAACAATAACAACAGATCAGGGCACCAAATTTGAGTCCAAACTTTTCAGTGAATTAACTAAACTTCTTGGCTCACATCTCATTCGAACTTCTTCATACCATCCACAAGCGAATGGAATGGTCGAACGTTTTCACCGGCAACTTAAAGCAGCATTGATGGCCCGTGATAACACAGTCAATTGGAGTCTAGAAGTTCATCTAGTACTTTTGGGAATTAGAGCTACAGTGAAAGAGGATATAAAGTATTCACCGACAGAGCTTGTCTACGGACAAACCTTGAAATAACTAGTTGAATTTCTTGCAGATAATCCTCGCACTCCTATGCCAACCCATGACACAGTGATCGACAGTTTTAAATCAACTATGCATGATATCATACCCACTCCACCACGAGTAACAGAGAGCAACATTTTTGAGACTTGAAAATTGCGACTATATATTTGTACGCATAGATAAAGTTCGCACAGGCCTTACGCCACCTTATGAGAGCCCATTTAAAGTGATTCGCAAACTACGAAAACAATTTGTCACAGATATTAAAGGCAAGCAACAATCAATATCGCTTGACCGTTTGAAACCAGCGTATTGCATACTTTGCTCAATGGAACTGGAAGCACCAAAACCAATTCGACATGTGCATTTTAACTTTTAACGCAAGCAGTAGTAAATTAATTTATCGCATTCGGAACCTATTTCAACCGAATCATTTCCGTTACAGCGACAGGTTTTCACATGGGGGACTTCAAACTGCTAAGGGGTGATGTAGGGAATAATATATTTCTTAACGAGAAAATTAATCTCTACGTGAATAATAAACGGAAAAATTTAAAATTGAAATAATACAAAGTATTCGTCGTATACTACTGAGCTCATACGCCATAAAAATATAAATTAATTAAATAATTTCATGATCATGGTTATTGCGTTTTCTATTTGGTCATATGATTGATTTGCAGGATAATCAGCAATCATCAAAATCTTCATCGGCAAAATATTTTATTCAGATTTCAATGTGAAGCGTATTCTCCTCTAATTCTATACAAGCGAATTTCTATAACGAAAAATACGAATTAGGAGAAATATTTGCATACACATGCAAAGAATACATTAGCATTTTATTTATGTGTTTCAGAATAATATACTCTGGCACATAAGGGGTTGTGATATTCATTTATTTATTTGTTTTCACTCTATAAATTTTAGCACATAACTGCTGGCACATTGTTTTGAGCATGTGCTCGTTCACAACAGTGTACCAGAGAAATTGTTAATGATAGTAAAAATGACAGGAAATTTCGAAGTGATTCAAGCTCTCCTTTTAGTTCTATCATTCTGTCAATTCCACATCTTTAACTGGATTTCAACGCTCTCCAAACATGGATGGTATTAACGATCGTGGCGATTTTTTTCGTTTAACGATTGCTGCTTATTCTAAAGCACTGTACTCAATTTATAGTATTCCGTGTGCAAAATCACTTTGTATAATCCGAAATGTTTTTTTTTTTTTTGCTTTATTCAGTGATGTTTACACGAAAACGTTTAGCGATAAACAATTTCTTGCTAGTTGCTGGGATAGCTCCATATTCATAAAGTTGCAGGAATGGGCACAATTTGCAAATTTTTAATTAGATTTAAATGTAATTGTTTAATAATTTTTGAAGAAAAACTGCTAAAACAGCATCCGATTGGCACGAAGGCCACAGCACTTTTTTTCCACAAAATATATATTGTTTGAACGAAATAAAAAACCGAGGGGATCAGTTCTCTCGATCAAGTGGTATTAGCAACTTAGGTGAAAATTATAAAAATATATAAATTGTGAAAAAAAAAATTACCAAAAAAAAAGTGTCGGAAATTTAAGGTGTATGATACAATAGTAAAAATTATAAATAAAAACTTTGTCCATAAATTAAATAATAGGGCCCACACACGATACAACTTGTTATACAACTTGTTTGGGTTGTATGACAAGTTGTACCGTTTGTGGCGAGGTTGTACAACCGATTTTAAGTTCGTAAAACAGTCTGTATAAAATCAAAATGTTTTGATTTTTTGGGGGCGGAGCTACGTGTGGTTTAAACTGGGTGTATTGTGTGTGGTGAAGTTTAACAACTAAGCGTCAATAATCTTGCCAGTTTGATTTCACAACGCGTGACATAATTAAAAGCATAGACGTATATAATTAAAAGTGATTGAGTGTTTTACCATTTGGATTGGAAAAATAGTGAAAATGGCGATTATATATTCCAAAAATTGGAGGAATTTTTTTGATAAATTTAAAGAGCTACCGGTACAATGGCAAGTAAAAAATGAAAACTATAAAAACAAAACCTATCGAAATAACGCGACGGAAGTTTTATAGGAGGTTTTTAAATTAATTGAAAAGGATGCTACAATTGAGCAACTAAAACGCAAAGTTGCCAATATAAGGTCATGCTATCGACGAGAGCTGAAGAAGAAAAATGTAAGTAATAAATCTGGAGCAAGGGGGTGAAGACATTTATATTACATCTTCGTGGTACTTTGACTTTTTTGATTTTTTAAAAGATCAAGAGACGTTCGTTTCAGGAATATCGGCTATAATCGGCACGGATGACGAGAGTTTTGATATTTCCGTAAGTTTAGCTGTTTAGTATAGTATTTACAATAAATATATTGTTTATTGTTTAAAATGAATTTATGCAGAAAGCAGTGGACTATTTGGATGAAGTTAAAAAAGACCGTGGCGGTATTGTAAAAGATGATGCAAATGTTTTTGCCGAAGGTTGGGCTTGTTCATTCAGACAACTGAATAAACAACAAAAGCTGTTTACTAAGAAAATTATTGATGAAGCTCTGTTGATGGGCCAGCTAAATAAACTATCTTTGGATAGTTCAATATCGTCACAATCATATTCCAGTAAATCATCTTCGGAGGAATCTAGATCTTCAATAGTTTACGAAAATATTGATGAACTTTTGTTTGATACTCAGTATTCTTAAATTAAAAAAAAAAATAAAAATTAAAAAAACCATAAATAACTTTTTTTATGATAATATGTATTTATTTAACTCAACGTATTAATTGTTAGTTGTTTCATTAATGCTTTTTAATGTTTCACGACAACTTTCTCTAACAGACTTAGCCAAGCGACTAGAATTTCTTGATGTGCATGGCTACATATTGAAGAATGTGTCTTGTTCATGAGTGGATGGGTGGATATGACTTTCTCTACTGGATACTTGCTGTCGCCTCAAATAATTATGCAAATAGCAACATGTCAAAACGATTGTAGTAGCTTTTTCAGGACTAAAATTGATAGTTGTAAGGAGCAGCCGAAAACGAGATGCTAATATGCCAAATATATTCTCCACCTTTACTCTGGCTAAACTAAGTGTACGGTTGAAAAATATTTCATCATTCGTCAAATTGTCGTGAGCATATGGCTTCATTAAGTCCGGCCGCAAAGCAAACTCATCATCTCTGACTATTACGTATGGCAGGGCTGCATGCGTGGTAAAAGTGGAGATGGTATTGGTAAACCAACCTGTTTTTTCTCAAATTTATCAAAAATTTTGAATTTGAAAAAACTCCACCATCTGAGATTCGACCATTTGTTCCAACATCAACCATTAGAAACTCGCTGTCCGCATTTACTAATGCCATAAGAACAACATTAAATGTTTTTTTATAATTAAAATAAAAGGAGCCGGAATTTGCAAGTTTCTTTATTTGTACGTGCTGGCCGTCAATCGCTCCAATGCAATGTGGGAATCCTGACGGCCTGTAGAATTTATCAGCTTCAATTTTTCACGCTTCCGCAGTTCTCGGAAGCTGTAAGGTCGTATGAATATACAATTTTTACATTAAATAGTATATATTTTGAAATCGAAACCTACCCTTGTATATTGTTTCAACATTTTTTTCATTTTTCTCCAATAGATTGCGGCGACACAGCAAAGGAAAATTTTAGGTCGTCAAATGAATTCCCTGTGGCCAAAAATCGTAGAGTGATTGCAAGACGGGTCTCTGCAGCAATAGCATCGCGCATAAAAGTGTCCTTTTTTCTAATAAGAGGTGTAACTTTTGTTAAAAGTTCTCTAAAAGGCTCTTGGCTCATACGCATATAATTTAAATAATCAAATGCTTCTGTCTCTTCTAGTTTTTTCAACAACTTTTCTTAGAAAGTGTTGCCTTTTTTTGTAACCATTCTTTCGACCATTTCCTTTTTTTACGCCTGCCTCTGTTTTCGCCTTCTTGAGAACACTCAGTAAATATTATTAATGACAATACAATGTCTGCCATCACGTCTTTTTAAACTCGAAATATTTTGTATAGGTCTGCACGGCGCGATACCACATAGAATAAAGTTGTAAAACAAATTTTGGCAATTTGTTGTCTCGTTTGTGGCAAACGTACAACCAAGTTGTACAACAAGTTGTATCGTGTGTGGGTCCTATAACAAATTAATGAAATTGTTAAAGTGATTTTTTTAAATAAAAAACTTTAAAAACAAAATTCAAAAAAGATTTATTAATCGAAATACTACATCTTATACTTTTTAAGCTATTTGCAAAATAAATTTTCTGGCCCAAGGTAGTGACCACTTCCGGTTAGCCGATTTGCACTAAAATTCACTGGGACCTCTCAATTTATCAAAAAAGGCTTTAATCTGAAGTTTCAGTTCGATTGGTTAAACTATCTGGGCTGTAGAGAAGACACAGACTGACAGACTGACAGACAGACTGATTGACAGATTGACAGACTGATAGACTGATAGACTGACAGACTGACAGACTGACAGACTGACAGGCTGACAGACTGACATACTGACATACTGACATACTGACATACTGACATACTGACATACTGACATACTGATATACTGACATACTGACCTACTGACATACTGACATACTGACATACTGACATACTGACAGACTGACAGAAAGACAATGGTGTCGAAAGCCACTATCTCGGACTCAGGGGACCTCAAAACAGATTAATCTCCAAAAGTCTCAAGGTCCATAATTTTCATGATTACTATACTTTATTTTACTAGAAAGTAAAACTACTCAACTATTATACGTGTAAGCTTTAATACTTTTCCTGTATAATTCTACGAAATATAATCAGAATTTTTTTTTTCGCCATAATATTCAGTTGTTAACCACAAAATAAATTTTTATATATATATTGTAACTGTACATGTTTCTACTCGTACGTAGTACGTATGATTGTAAAATATAAGTAAAATGTATAAATAATAAATAAAATTTTCAAATGACATTAATCGTAAAAGAAACAGAATTACATTACATAATACAACAAACAAGCTCGTATAAGAAAAATGGAATATCCTAATATTAAGATTTTTATTTTTAAAATATCAACAAAAACAAAAAATCAAAACATTAAAAATTTAACAGGAAATTTTAAACTTTTTGTTTAGTATATATAAAAAAAAAAAAATATAAAAACCAAAAGGTAAATATATATGTAAGGTGGATATATAAGAAAAACAATAAGAAAAGCACAAATAAAAGCTTAATGTTTATCCATTGTTATATTTGTATTTATTTATTTAGTTTATTTTATTTTGATGTGCGTTTTTTTATTTGTTGTACCTACAAATATACAAGATACACACACATACATACATCTACATTCATCTTTAAATCTAAAAGATAATTCACTTTTTTGTATGCTTTTCTTCCTTCATTTTTACCTCCTCTCGTGTCTTATAGATATACATCTGTATATCAACATATATTTACGTATAAAAAGCTCTGTATTGTTTTAAGACCGATTTACTTTATTTATTTCATGATGTTTGATTTTTTTGTTCGTGTTACCATTGCAAGTTAAATGATTCACCGGGCTTATATTACGGAATTAAATAGAGTTGTATATGTACAAATGGAGTAACATTTTGATCTGCTCCTCTATACAGAATTCGTATGTATCATTCAATTTTTGTGTATCGATTTTTTTCGTGTTCCAAATGTTAGATAATATAATATACGTTTATAGTGGGTTGTTGTCATTCTGAAAGAGTAGGGTATCGACTGATTTTCACTTGGAAAATGAAAATCATATATTACACACACATATATACCATATGAAAGATAATATAAAAATAAGGAGATCAAACCTTTAAGTTTCGGTTGTGGTTAAGATTTTTCGTTTTTCATATAGTTTCTTTGTATATTTGGTTTCGTTCGATATTATTTTGTGGTTTCCAACATTTTGTTTACATGTTTGTGTGTGTATGTATTTTATTTGGATCACGTATACAAATAAAGTGATTGAAATAATTTGATCAATTAACTTGATTGGAAAGTTTGTGGTAATATATTTGATTTTGTGCGGTTTTGTGATTCTTTTATATGTATACACATATGTAATACTGGATAATCGAGACGGATAATTTTTTTTTTTAAATCAATTGACAAAATATTTGTTTTGATACACAAATCAACATACAATTTGCAAGTAAACACATTTTTTGGTAAACCAACCATAAATTACATCCATTCAGGTGAAATAAAAAGAAAAACTTCGGGAAATTTTATCTCGCAACTTTTATATTTTACGCCACATTTAGGGCGAAAGAAAAGGAAAGATTACGTTTGCATCCAATTAAATATTGAAAAGCGTAAAAAAAAATTTAAACATTTATTTTTCCTTAACTCCACGTTAACGATATATTTTTGACTTTTGTTGTTGTTCCTCATAAATAAAGCTACCCAAATTTACCATACACACATTTATACACTTTGATGTTAAACTTTTCTAAAAATAAATGTATTTTTTTTGGTAACATAATCGAAAATATTTCATTGAAAATTTAAATATTTCCAGAATGATTATAAAATTCTTAGAACTTTTTTTTTTTTGGATAATATTTCTACTTGACTTAACGACTCCTTATTTAGGATTCTTGGAATTTTTTTTAGCCAATTTCCAACTGTACTTGAAACAGTATAAATTAATTTCATCAAACTTATTACCAACTTATCTATTTTCCATTAAACCCCTGTATCGTAAATATTGTGATAAAAACCAATAATAATGGCCATATAGATGTTCATAAGCCAAACATAACAACGAGCATAGAATATGACCAAAAATATGTATGTATATAACATAAATAAAATATAGAATTCAAAGTGGGAAAAATATGAAAATGCTACAAAAAATATTTTATTGATTTAGAACTTTATATATTTTGGTTTTATATTATATTTTATTTCGTTTTGCCATTTTTCTGTATGTGACATCTACATTGGAGCTTTTTTGTATCTATAATTTGCAAGGCATTTCCTTTGAGTACATTATTTAGTTTTTCTTTTTTTGGTATACGTACAATGTACATTTATATTGTGTCGATACATTTTATTTTTGGAGAATATATTTTTGTATGTACAACGTACATACGTACATTGTTTCAATATTCTTTATATTTAACAGCCATTAAAAAAAATTGAAATATTTAGTGTTACTCAAAGTTAGTGGTAAGAATTTTTATAAAACAAATGTATCAGAAAATTATTCTCCTGTTCAAAAAAATTTCTGTCACGGAAATAATAGACAGATCTTTTGAATAAAATTGAATATCGCAAATGCCAACATTTTGGCTTTAAACTCACGTTCAAATAAGGTGAAAAGCGGTTTTTCGCACTTGACATCTTAAACTATTTTTTTTACGTTTTAACAACCAATGTTGTAGAACGGAATAATAAATAATCAGAGCAAGCACAAAGAAATTCAGATTTTTAAGTAACTCGCAAAGTAAATTTATTGTTGTTTAATTTCACTAAATCAACTATAACAAAACGACCATCACTATATTATAGTAATCCCAAAACTAATAAATAATTATTTTCATCTTTATATTTACATCTCTTATCACCAACTTCTACATTTTTCGGTACATTTTCATGCATCAATCATTTAAGGTATAAAAGCTCCAATTAATGTGTGGACCAATTTTATTTCAATTTTTGTATTAAAACGGGGAAGGAATAGGGGTGGATCTAGAATCGATCAGCTCCGTAGTGATGAGCACATTATTAAAAGTCTAGCATAATATTTGAGAAAGCTTAAAAAATTGTAAAATAGCTAACTGTTTAAGATCCATTATCAAAATAGTTTTATTGGTCAGTTAATAAAATCACGAGCCTGTTTTCTTTCTATTAAATGGACATGATACCGATCATCTTGCAATTCAAAAATAAAACAGCAACTCATGAATATAAACTATCAAGTAACTTCGTACAACTTTCGAACAAAATTTGCAATAATCTCGAAAATCTTCAACAATTTTGAATAATCAGTTACGTCATGTAAGTAAAATAATAAGCTTATGCTGTTCATTTTGAAATATCTAGGAATATACCATAATTATTTGATGGATTTTTGAAAGACTCGACTATAAAAATCTTCTCGAAAATTGCCTTCTATATAGTATCTATAACTCAAAATTAAAGTTAGCTTTAAATAAAAGTTATGCAAATCACGGGAAGCTGAAATTCTGTAATAAGACTCTAGTACAAAAAATCGACACCGAGTAGACACGAAAAATCTCGACATGTTCAAATTGTCCTCACTTAAAATGTCTGACGATTTTGTAAATCAGTGCTATTTTTTATTCAGGTCCAATCAATTATATGCAAGCGTTAACACTCAACCAAATTTCGATTACGTCTAAATATCGAAAATTCCGATTTATCACTGGTTCTGAAAAGTCATGTAAACTGGTAATGTTGGTAAATATTCCCGAAAATCTTGTATAAAACTGTAGTCCAGGAAAATTTTTTAAAATCTATGCAATATAAAAGCAAAACAAATATTTTTCTGGACAAAATAACTGGACAATCTCAAATAATCTCGAAAATATTTTGGTGCCAACCAACGCTTATCAAAGCCTAAAAATCTAGATTAACCCCACTATCTCAAAACATCGAATTTCAAGAATTTCACCTAACCGAATACTACAATTAATGTACTCCAAAATATACAAAATATCGAAGATGTTTAATCTCGTAAATAACATTTAGCGCCAAACAAATTTCCCATAATCGTCAAAACGTCGTAAATTCACATAAAACGAAATACTCACTCGATGTACCCATGAAAACCTCAACATAATAAATTAAATGAAGATTTTATAACACCTTCCATGATTATGAGTTAGGAGAATTTTTTCTGAAATTCAGACAAAAAGCAGTCGCGAAACTTTCAGCATGTAAATAAAGTAGATGAAATTTAAATGTGAAAGGATTACAACAACTGTAAAACTTACTGTGAAATTAAGATCCAATTGAATTTTTTCGTTAAATTAATTTTTTCACAATATTTAATAATAATTCAGAATACTAATTACAATTATTAGCTAGAAACTATTTTTTTAAGAAAATGGCTTAAATTTAATTAAATATTAGAAAAATTTATTATTTTTATGGACAAAGCATCTAAATCCATTGTAAATAAATAAATGAAAATTGCTAAAAGAAATATTTCGATTAGTTGCATATTTTAGTCACCAGTCACCACTGTAAATAATAATAAAACTATCACAGTCAAGACAAAATATTCTTTATTCATTAATTTTGTTTCGACAAAAGGGTAACGTAACGTTCGACAAAAGGTAACGTGAATGATGTTCTCGAATAATTAATTCGGAAAAGATTTTAGGTAAATCAGATTACTTAACGATGGAAGCCCTTTATTGGATGCAAGGAGTTTAATTTCAAAGAGTTTAGGATTTGATTTAATATTGAGAAATCGAATGGCTGAGGCAATTCTTGTCTATAACGTTAGGTTGTGGTATTTGTATCACATTAGTTATTTGGCTATGTACTCTTAGCCATTCTGGACATTTCCACGTAAATTTGTATTTCGTAAGCTAAGAATCTACATGTCTCCATTGGGATCTAAACATTAAGGTTAGTATTTCGTCAGTTCTCTTTCTGATAAAGTGTTCCATTTTGTTGGGTCCACAGAATGCCAGTCTAGGACAATTGCGGAATCCGTCCACGAGGTTATTTTTGAAATATCTATTTTCAATTCTTCTTTGAATTTTCAGCAATCTTAATAAAAGCGTTGCACCACACAACTCTAACCGTGGAATTGAAATATGTTTCGGAATGGCTGTTGTCTTTTTAATTTCTTTATTTGGATTATTAGATGCGTCCAAGAAACAAAGTAAATTTTCGTCTTTTTGGTTGTTTTAATATATATGTCCATCTCGATTTTTTTTTTTAATTTTAGGTAATGTTTTAGGTATACTTAGCCGCTTTTTATTGTTGTAAAGTTGCAATTGTAGTCAGTTATATTTCGAGAAAATAATTATAAACTCGTTCATTCTTGTTGGGCGATTGAAAGCATCATCATCTCGAATTTTATTTAAAAATGAAAATACCTTACATTTGGGGCTAAATGAAAATACCTTACATTATTTTTTCGGTTTTGTGGATGTTTTGGTTTGTAGTTGGCTTGTTTTTGCGTACATCAATTGCAATAAGTGTCCGTATGTCATCCTGATGTTGTTCGTTTGTTCGTCTTATTGCGTTTTCAATATCGAGTAGTTGTCGTGTTGTTTGTGTTGAATTGTTGGGCGGAGCAACATTAAATTTAAGTCCTTTCTCCACAGAGACAACTCAGCAATCTTCACAAGAACATAAACAACAAACATCCGAACATAAAATTTACTCTAGAATCAGAGACGAACAAAGCCATAAATTTTTTAGACTTGACCATAACAAATGTTAACAACAAGCATACATTCAAAGTATACAGAAAAGCCACACAAACGGATCACGCGATTGACAAGTCATCTAACCACCCACACCAACATAAGATGGTAACGTTCAACTTTTTAATAAATAGGCTAAACACGATCCCGATGAACAATCAGGACTATATGGAAGAACTAAAAATCATTAAACACATAGCAATAAAAAACGGTTATAACACGGACTTAATTGACAAAATGAACAATAGGTAAATTAGGAAGAAACAACAGAATATGATGACCACGTTAAGCAAGCAAAATGAAGAAACAGAGAAATACATCACCATAGAGTACAATAATAACATCAACAAGAATATAACGAAGGTTTTTAAAAAACACGGATACACGATGGCATTTAAAACCAACAACAAATTGGGGAATCGACTCAAACAACGTAACATAAATACACCAATAGACACCGGAATCTATAAGAATACATGTAATGACTGTCCCAAATTCTATATCGGACAAACTGGTAGAAGTTTTCAAGTTAGGCTTACAGAACATATAAAAGAAATCGGAAAACCAAAAATCGACTCGAAATATGCACAACACTTAACTACAGAAAAACATAATTACACTGCCATCAACACAAACTCACAGGTATTATTCAGAATACTAAAAGGGTTAATAATGAACAGATTAGAAGAACTGGAAATATACAAGGAACGATATAATCCATTTTTACTAAACGAGAAAATTGGCCGCAACAAAATGTACGACCTCATTGTAAATCCGTAATTAATATCACTTTGCACATAAACACCCACAAAAACCAGATAGTCAACAAATTCTTATCTGTTTTTATCATAAAGCACACACCAGGTATATAATAAAAAGAAGGGTGGTAACACCCATTTTAAGACCCATTTAAGAAGAAAAACAAAATAAGGGGGAAAGAACATTCAAAAGGCACGTAGGCACAAAAAATAGGGTATAAAAGCAGTTTTTTAGCATAATTTTAGTTAATGTTTGTTAGAAATTTGATAAAGGAGTAACATCCGAAACGATCGTAATTTCACTTACAAATAAATAAATATCACGTTAAAGAAAGTGACAAAACCGAAATATTGTGTTTTATTATATAAAATCTTTTTATTGGTGATATTATGTAGTCCACGAGTAAACAACAAATATGTTAAGAAAATTTTTATTCACAGGATTAGTAAGTTTGGGTGGCGAACCCATTGTATTTCGCGGAGCTGGTTCTATTGGGCTAAACACATTAGGGTGTTTTAAGACAGTCCTAATAATTGATGGTGACGAATACAAAACAAATATTCATGTTGTTCAATATGCGGTGTTGTTGATTTCATTTTAGGTAGAGAACTCATCAACCAAACTGTTACCGTGTTAACCGCGGAGAGCATCACTAAGAAGAAGATTGTTCCAGAGGCATACTCGTTAGCTATTCAAAGTGGAGATGTTCCGACTGAGTTGGGGCATGTGAATGATGCAGCGGCAGCCGATGCTATTAGAAAAGCCGTAATCAACTACAATAGAGAGAAGCAGCGAACAAAAACAAACATAAAACTTCACATTGAAATGGTGGATCAGAAGGCAGTTACGTACAAGCCGTGACGTTTGTCGCCTTTAGAGATATAGGTGGTAAAAAATCAAATCGAAGAATGGCTAGAAGAAAAAGTTATTCGGCGCAGTTCATCATAGTATGCTAGTCCTATCGTGTTGGCTAACAAAAAAGATGGGTCGAAGAGGCTTTGCGTGGACTACAGTAAATTAAATAGCATTATCGTTAGAGATCGGACCTTTAATCGATGACCAAATCGATAAGCTGGCCGATGCAAACATATTCTCAACATTAGATCCCCGAAACGGGTTTTTCCATGTTCCGGTTGCCGAAGAGTCCATTAAGTACACCGCTTTCGTTACACCATTCGGACACTACGAGTTCCTGAAAACTCCGTTTGGACCTTGCAACAGTCCATCTATGTATATGCGCTTTATCAATAATATATTCGAAGATTTGTGTCGCAACAGGGTTATCTGCGTTTACATTGACGACGTAATTATTCCAGCTTCAAGTTACTCTGATGGCATAGAAAGATTAAAGCAGGCTCTTCATGTAGCAGAACAGAACAGTTTACAAATAAAGTGGAGCAAATGCTTGATCTGATTGAGAATGGGCAAATCCAACCATCAAAGGGAAAAACTATGGCAATTTCGAAATTTCCAGAGCCGGATTGGGTGAAAAAAGTTCAGCGTTTTTTAGGACTTTTGGGATATTTTAGGAGGTTCGTTCAAAACTATGCATTGATGACCAGACCTTTGAGTGCTACTTTGCGAAAACGAGTTGAATTCAAATTTGGCATAAAACAAAAAGCTGCGTTCGAAAAATTAAAGAGAAGGTAGATTAGCCATCCGGTATTAAAAATATATTCCAGTAAGGCGGAAACAGAGTTACACGCCGACGCCTGCAAGATGGGGTTAGGCAGCATAAACCATCAAAAAATGCGTTCAGTATTTTATTACTCGAAAAAAACTTTTAAGTGTCAGGAGAGATATAGCAGTTACGAGTTAGAGGTTCTTGCAATTATAGCCGCTCTTAAGGAATTGCGAGTATACCTTCTCGCTCTTAATTTTAAAATTATTACTGTGTCAGTATCGATTTTAGCTAATCCCTTTGTTTTTGCACAGAATACTTAAACTAGCTTAGCTAAATCGGATTTATTAAACCATAGTCTGTTTAGGGTATAACAAATTTGTACTAACCTTAAGGACTGGATAAGGATATCTTTGTTAAATCAGATATGATAATTCGGTATATCCTCTCGACTTGTCCGTTCCACCTTGGTATTCCCGTCTTTATCACCAAATGTTGAATATTTTCATTTGAACAATATGATTTAAAATCACCAGAAGTAAAAGCGGTACCTCTATCTGAGATAAATCTACGTTAGCTACCAAAGTTCGTTTTCTGCATTTCAAGTTTCTGGATCACATCTGTTCTTGTTAAGGTCTTTACTGGTTACAACGAAATCAATTTTCTGAATCTGTCGAAAATTACTAAAATATAAGAGTAATGCTTTTTGTAACAGTCATCGGATTTAAATGAACATGATAGGTTGACAAAGGCTGATCCTACTTTGGTATTGGGTTCAAGAGGCATTCTTTTTTGCCCAAATTCCGCTCTGATAGTATACATGGAATACAATTTTGGATTACCTTTTGAATTTTCCTATGAAACCAGTGACTCAAACCAGTGATCAATTCCATAGTCGTTTAGTATCCATAATGGCTTCTTTGATGCGTAGTTTTTAATTATTCAAACTGCATTCCTCTGGGAATACATAACAAATTGTAACCGTCTTCTCCATTTCGGTATATTAACCCATCATACAAACTTTAGTTTTCAATAGGTCCTTTAGCCAAGCACTCCTTGATTAAATTAAATTTTCATCTGTCCCTTGTGCAACTCGGATTCTCTCAGTTAATGCGTTCCCAATAAGCGATTATCGGATATCGACCGAGTGCATCAGAATGTCTCATTCGAAAACCACTCCTATCTTCTATGGTGTAGATGAAGTCTTGCAAAAACATTGCCCATCCAGCTACAGGTTGTGGTAATTTTTAAAACTAACTCCGAATAAATAAACACGAAATTTTTTTAAAGCACTAACAATAGCTAGCAAATGGTAACGATTATAGTATTCTGGGCTTTATTTGTTGTTATACTGCAATAAAACTGCACCAAACCCAAATTTTGATGCATCCGTATGAACCTCTGTATTACAACTGGGATTAAATATGTGTGAAACCGGATGTGATGATAGTTTGGCTTTCAACTCTTGTTTGTTGAAAAGTTGTCAAAGGGCGAGCAATTTCGCCATAATTTCCAATAAATTTCCGAAAATAAATCGTCAATCCCAAAAAATTTTGTAAACTTTAGACAACTTTCGTGAATGCTTTAGCATCATACAGTTGGTCAATTTGTTCATCTATATTTGGTAGCGGATGGCGATCCATTATCACCTTTTTATTCAGCTTTCTAAAATCCACACATAATCTTCTTAACTTACGTCTTTCTTATTTACGAGTAAAATCGGACTGGCATATTCAGAGCAGCTTGGCTTAATAATTCTTCATTTAACCACTCGCTAATCTGGTTTTCTACTATTTCCTTTTCAGCTGGAGCTAGCCCACGTGGGCTTTGGTATATGGGATTACCGCTTATAGCTAACTTAACTTGAATAGGAGATCGTTTGGTGTTGGTTGTTTATAGTTTGATAGATAAGATATAGTAAGACAACCACCTTGTAACTCTCCTCACCTATAGCAACACAATTATTAAAAGCGCAAAAACTTGCCGTAATATTATCATTTGTTTTAGTAATTATTATTCGTGCAAAAAATCGTTGCCAATAATCTTATTCAAACTTGGGA
>OY282558.1:147955840-148025840 GCA_958295665.1 Tipula vernalis
TGGCATCTAATTTACGGTCCACTTCAGAAATGAATCTTCTTGGGCATGAGTACTATCAAATTATTGGTGCTAAGTTACGCTCAAATAAGCAAGTGATGTGTCTTTTTTTTACAATCACCGTACTGTAAAATCAACAGTTCGTGAAAGTGCAGTTCTGACAATCCAGGAAGTGTCTATTTTTTGGTCAAAAGCACGTATCCCAGTGAAAAAAAAACAACATTCCATTGCCATTGAAAAATTGGAACAATTGCATGATGATTGGAAAAATCTCCTAAAGAATAAATTAAATCTTCAAAAGTTTACCGTGAAAGAGAAAATGCATTTAATAGTAAACTGGATGACATTTTTGATATTGCACATATCAATACCTTGTTCATGGTGACCAGTGAAGACGACAAGCCATTCCTCTTGTCCCGGATATTTAACTGGAGCCGGACAATATAAAATTGAAAGAGAAAAGCGGAAATCGGAACGTATGGAGGCAGAAAAAAATCGTAAACGAAGATATCTTGAAGAAAAAAGTAAATTAATTCCAATAGACTTACAAGCATTATTTTCGTCATTGGATAGTGACAGCGAAAGTATAGCTGATAACGACATGAGCTTCGAAAATATTGATTTGCCCATGCTAAGCGCAGAAGGAGTCCCTAGAGGAAGCAAATGTTTTATTACTCCTAGAATATTGTCAGCTTCGGATAAGTGAAAGATTAGTGATCGTGCAGCAATGCATTCAATCAGTGCCGTTGCCGAAAGTTTTAGACATTCTATTGATGAGCTCGTTTTAAATCGAACAACACTGAGGCGTCTTCGTAAAACAAATAGAATAGAAATAGCAGCATCAGTTAAGTCGACTTTCAAGTTTACAACAGGCGTAGTACATTGGGATGGAAAATTACTCCCGGAGTTATCTGGAACGGAGACCGTGGATCGTTTTCCGGTGATTTTTTCTCATATCGTGTTTGTAATCTTGTGCGATTGTGTTTGGTTGTTAATTTGTTCCAAAACAGCTGATGAAAATGTTGATGGAGAAAGTATAATTTACGTGATGTGTGGTTAAATGGTTTAGTCCCAAACAAGCAAAACTGTTTCTTCAATTTCTACGGCAATCCACTCTTGAAATAAATGAATGAACACAAAACGGTGAATTCTTTATTGAATTTTGGTTTTTATTTTTGTATGTAACACACTGGTTTATAACAAAATTGATGTTATTCTTCGGATTGATTTTTAGAGATTACAAAATTTATCTTTTTTGATGACTTAAAATAATCAAGCACGTCATAGGTTGGAAATTAGCTCAAAAAATATTAAGCTTTTGCGCTAACTTAAGTTCGCTTAGCTTTGGAAAAATATAAATATTTAATGAACGCAACCAATCTGTTCCGTTTTTTCCATTATGTATACAACCAACTTATGACATTTGATTATTCCTTACAATTTGTTTACATTTAGTATAAATACATATAATATTTCTTAAATTTTAATATAATATTAAGGTTATTTAAATTCCAGATTATTTGGCGTTAATTACATTAATATTTAGCGGAATAAATTAATTACAATCAAAAACGGTAAGTTTTAATATACATTAAATAATTTTTCTTTTGGTAATTCCCTTTTTTTTTTTTTTTTTTTTAGGTTAAACAATCTGGGCATAATTCAGTGTTGTATAATTAAATATAATAATTCAGAGTTGTCTAATTAAATTGAATAAATGAATCAAATTAGTTTAATTGGTTTTATTCTCACCAACATATCGACGGAGAACAATTATTGGGCGTTCCCAAAATATCAAGATCAACTGGTTCGGAAATGGCGAAGGCTATTTTCCAAAGCCTAATCGATTGGAGAGTAGCTGATGATGTCGTGGCGACTTGCTTCGATACCACATATTCAATATAGCAGCTATTATTTTAAAACAGAAAATGGAACGAATTTTATTATATATTCCTTGTCGACATCACATATGTGAAATTACACTGCATGCGGCAATTGAATCAAAAATGGGCAATACATCAGGAGTAAATGTTCCTTTATTTGTGAGAATCACTGGAATTCCTTGAATAACGATAATTAAGGCATAGATGATCCCAACGTTCATACACAATTACATGATGTGAAAGCGGAATTAGCGGGTTTTTGTAAGAACGAATTGACAAAGGAACATGCTCGGGATGATTACAAAAAATTATTGAAAATCACTCAAATTTTTTTTGGGCATGATACCAAATGAAAAATGTCCGTTTCTGTTTGCCAGGGCCTATGCATCATGCTCGCTGGATGTCCAAAGCCATTTATGTGTTGAAATTATTTATCTTCCGTGAAGAATTTAAGTTATCAGCATAAGAACAGAAGAATTTACGGTACATTTGCATTTTTGTAGCTACGATTTTATGTGAAAATTTGATTCTATTGCACTAAAGCAACTAAAGCACCAAAGCTGGATTTGAACTATTTACGAAATATTTATTTCTACAAAACACTTGATGAAAAGTTAGCGATGGTTGTACTAAATAACATGTGTGGTCATTTGTGGTATTTGCCGACGAAAGCGTCACATTCTCTTTTTTCGATGAAAACGTCTCTAGTACAGAGAAAAGAAAAATGGTGAAACAGTTGAATATGATGAGGGATGTAGAGGACGAGTCTAGTAAGCGCGTCGAGTTGAAAATTGAGATTTTGTTACATCAAACACTGGCGATTTTTTTAAACGGTTCAAGATTTTCACAGATTTCTTAAACAAAGATCCGGATATGTGGTATCAGGATGATAATTTCAAGAACTATGATATTGCAGAACGTGGTGTTAAGTTAATACAAGATTATAATAAGAAATTAACAAAATATGAATATGAAATGAAGTATTTACTGCAAGTCGTAAGGGACTACACACAGAAGTTTCCAACCCATACCAAAACATCCTTAAAGGGTAGAAGATCATCCTAGATTATTTATTTTCATTATAGAAATTAAATCATAATATCATTGTATAGAAGAAACATTACGCGTTTATAATAAAAAAAATAGTAATAATTTGTCTAGTTTTTGTATTTTGAAATTTAGCCATAAAGTCGCTATTTGTGAACTGATTTTTGATATCTTTGATGTCTTTCGTAATAATAATTATATTTTTCGTAATAATAATTGCCAAAATTGATTAGGTATCATAATTAACGAAAATTTTACAAATAATTGTATAGCTTATACACTAATAATTCAAAAAAATGTAAACCCGAAACGTTCGGTTTGCAGTTTGGCCACTAGAGGGCTGCAAAATTGGAAATAAGTTATTTTTCTAACTAAAAGTTGTCAAAAATGGTCAGATATAACACTGATTCATCACTGCTCAAAAAATTGAGAAAGGTTCCATTCACAGCCAATATTGAAATCTTATCGAAATCTTTTCCTGTTCTTAAATTGCGATATAACTCCATCCAAAAAATAATACATTTTTTTTGGAGCTGGATATCTCTGAAAAAATTTATAAATTTAGTTTGAAATCCATATACAACTATGGACCCTTTACAACTGTCTGCTCTTCCGATATTACTGCCACGATTGGAAATAATGTTGCTTGCTGTGTGTAATAATGCGCTGCTTGTAATTCGTTTTGTTTGCTAAATTTATAATTCTCCGAAAAATCCATAATTATAACATATTCTCCAACTAGCAGATTATTTTTTACATACAGCTAAACTAAACTTTGACTTTGACAAAATCTCGAAAACTTCATCAATTGAAGACTTACTTATTAAAACTTTTGTAATAACTGGACATAACAAATTGTGGATTTGAAGAATTATATACACACATTCATTATGTGTTCCGGCCTTTCCAGCTAATATACATTCTTTTGGAATCCAATCATTTGAGTTGGATTTTTTTCCAAAAACTGCTGATATGTCCCAGATAAACTGCACAGAACAAGTAGTTTCTGCTTTTGAATCCGCTCTCCATTAGAATCATGAACACTTATGCAATCATTTGTTCCATGAAGCAGTCGGCTGATATACATACTTCTGTAAAATTTCTCAAGACGACCTCTTTTCTCTTGATCCGCGAAAGCTGTCGTATCCTGATTCTTTGATTAAATTTTTTGATTTTATTACTACGAGTTTTGTTGTATTGAACTTTTCCATAATTCTGGCCACTGACCAATGATCAGGTATTAAAAAGAGCAGGAACATGCGATTTTCATATTTTTCCTTGCGATTAAATGTTTCCACGTTGTTGAGAAGTTTCCCTTCTTCATCAAAATCTGCATGATTTTCATAGATCTATTACGGGAACAGGAATGCTCAGAACATTTTCACATGTTAGTTTTACATTTTTCCCCAGTTGCTTATGACCGTAAGCTGGTTCTGAGAGCCTGTGCTCGTTGAGTTGTGATCCACCCAATTGATTCATGATTCAGAGAAACTATCTTGATACTTCCGATTGACCTGGAGTATTATACGACCGTGTTGAATATTGTAATGCAACTGAATTTGGCAAAACAGTAACTTCATTTAAACGGTACAATTTTATGCTGCATTTGTTACAAATTTTTCATTTGTTATTTCACGATTTAAAAACTTTTGAGCTTGTCCAGCTAATTTTGCACTAACAGCTCTAGATTTGTTTGTCAAATTTTTGTGATCTTTTAAATTTAAAGCATTACCACATTGTGGATGAACGATTTAAAACTTTCAATAATAAGTTTACGAAAAAGGTACCTAATATTTCGCTTGTAAGTTTTAGCTAAAGATCCTAAAAATTTGTAGATTTATTTATGTGGTGGTTGCCAATAATATTCTTAATTTAGGGTAGTGTTAAAATAATTGGGAATACAAGAGAATAAAAGAATGTGAAAGTAATAATACAAAATGAAACTACTTGAAAATGGTAGGGCACACTAAAATTATTTTAGGTAACAAAATTGATGAATCATCCTAATATACCAAAAAAGTTTAGGAACGGGCAATAAAACATGTACATGCATGACGTCATTTTAGTCTTAAAAAGAGATATCTGAGCACCAAATTAAATAATAATTTATAATTTTGTACTAAAGGAGCAAGAATTGAAATGGGCTTGATTTGAAAGAAAAGGAATGTGAATTGTTGTCCTGTACAAATTGCATTCATGTGACTGATTAGTTTATTGCAGTTAAAAACTGAAAAGTTCATAAATTTCAGATCTGCAGCCCTCTGATAGTCAAACTGTTGCTTAAGCAATTGTCTATTGTCTATGAAAATCATTAGGAAAATTCCTATTAACTGTAAATATTCAATTATTTTTCACAACAAATATAATTATTTTTTATAGAAAAAAACTTTTTTTCAAATTTGAACCTCTCTGCTGGGTAAACTGGGACAAGAACAAATTTAGTTTTACCCTTTTCTGAAACGCTGTTATTTTAACTGTTAAATGCTGTTTTGAGTATATTAAGATTTTCCTGGCAGCGCCATCTATCAGCCAAAATATAAACTTAGATCTATCTGACTATAACATCTAAGATAACGGTAGTCTTTTAAATTAAATCACGTACTAATTTAGGCTGAACTAATACCTTTCTAAAATGGTGTAACATCTGACGATACTGTACTTAGAAACCAAAAATATAACACTTTACGTAGAAGCCAAAAATCAGATTTGAAAAATTATCAAAACTAAAATATCGAATAACGGGACAACCAGATGTTAAAAAAATATATATAAAAATATGTATACCGTTATTTTGAATGAGGAACACGAAAAACATAAAAAAAATAAAATCTAAGAGATGAAGTTTGGACGTGATCCGATACTTATATTATACATATATGTGTGTGTATGATTTTGGGCAATTTCACTTCTAAATAGTTTCCGTCAATTGAAACATCTGCTGACCATTCATCTTTCAAGTCTTGAGCGACACTTCTAGGAATAAGTTCTCGATTTAATGTCTAGGTGCAAGTTTTTGAAAATATTCGTCACTTTACAGAAAAATGTGAATGGTAATGATGATATGATAGGCTAACGCAAAACAAACTACCTTCGTGTAGATTTGCCCCTTGAAATAAATTCTACAAAAAATTAGGGATCATTGAGAGATAATTTTTATTAGTCCGCAACTGTTTAATACAAGTTTCAAAATCCATCTGCTCCACTTCTAAGGTATTTTAATATTTTGTTTGCAAAACGAATTTGAACCAAACGAAACCTCGGGTTCGGGTTCAAAATTATTTTTCAAAATTTGATAAAAAGAAAGAAATTTGCTGAACTAAGAAAGAAAAATTCAGGTGTGTTGTCCAGACATATCCACGGCTTAGAGTCTTATCGATATTTCTCATGCCTCAACAGAACTCATTGGAGCCGTAGATTTTACACAACCTCGATCTCCTTTAATTAAATGTTGGTTAAAGCGCTCGCTATTCAAAATGCGGGTAACCAGTCATATCATAAAGAAATATTCGCACAACGCATGGAATAAGTTCTCAATTTACAGAACTATGCTTAGTTATGAAGTGTTATACCCTTCTAATCCAGTTTTTATCGCCAACTGACAATTAAAGTCAGCCAAAGGCCACTAGTTTAAATATATCATTATTCAAGCTAAGAATATCTTGCAAATAGTAAACATTACTTTTTGCATGCTTAAATTCTGATAAATTTAATGAAATATTTCCATTAAAACGTTTACAGTAAATGTGTTTGCCAGTGTTGTTGGGGCATCAAAAATATTTCCCTTAAACAAAACTTTGAAGAACATGATTTTTTTGTAAGGCAGACAATTTCGTGCAACAATTTAAATAAAAATTGAACGGAAGCTAAATTTTCCAGATCTCTTTAGACGTTTAGACCCTTTATGCAAACGAATGAACTTTCCAATTTTACATATTATATACAACAAATCACTATTATAATTATTAGTTATGTATTGAATAAACAATAATAGACATAGGCATAAAATAATAAGTAGTGTTGTCCTGTAATTATTACATTTGACAAAATAGTTGCGAGCGCACATGATGTTTATTTAATGCAAATATCAAAGGATAATGATTTTACTAGAATGTGCTGTGGCTTGATATGTACATACATTTGAAAATTTTGTTTTTGTTTGTCCAGGTAAACGAAATTATTGCATTAAGCAAACAAATTACCTCCAATTATCATTAAATTCTGAATATATTATGTAGGTGTACAACAACAAAATGATAGTAAATTACTATTTTGTGTGTCATGTCCTTGTTTGTGAATTTAAATATATGTATATACACTCGTATGTGGACATAGATAAATCTCTGTGGACAATTATTATAAAATGTCGATATATTATATCGAATGTTGGGAATGGTGCGGATTTCAAGCAAATACACAATTTACAATGTACATATCGAATAAAATTTATTATTTAAATTTTTTTTTTCGATATTATTCCTACTTTTAAATAAACATAAATAAATAAAAAATAATAATAATAACAAATGTCTTTGGAGATGAATACGTCAATATGAAATATTCATATTGATTTATCAATATTACTCCAAGCAAAAATATTGAAAAAAGCTCGAAATTTTTTTTTTTTTTTGTGCATTGTGCTTCTACGTAAATTTATATTTATAGACAGAGATATTTTGTTATCATTTTAACTTATATTCTCATTAGAGATTAGAAAAGCAATCAATTTTTATTTTTATCATATATATGCACATAAGTTTATGAAATTTAATTGAATAAATAAATAAATAAAATTAACAACAAAAATATTTGTATATTTTGTATTTTTAGAAAACGTCTCATTGGTTCAATCATTTTTAGAACATTACTCTGTATGTATCTGCATGACACGTATGTTTATGTATGTACGATAGATGCATACATGTACTATTTTTTTGGATGGGGTGGTACAACCATTGTAACAAATAAATCATTTACATGGTTCTGCCACCATATATGGTATGCACATATTTTATGATTATTGTATATATTGTATGTTAGATTCATAATATGTGTGATTGTGTATATAACAACATAAAAAATATTTATCATCATAATAATCATGATGATAATCAAATATATTTATATTATTAGTGCTATAGAAAATATATGTAATTTTATTATAAATGATATTTATTTTATATTTTGACACAGAAATAAATTATTAGAAAAATAAAATAAAAATCTAAAAATTTAAATTTATTGCCCATACCATGATTTGAATAAAATAATATTTATAAATTGGTCGGAAATGTTTATGTTTATGAAAATATGCTAGAATTTTTTTTTTTGTAATAATTTAATAATAGTGACAATTTTCGAGATAATTTTCAACGGAAAATTGTTGATAAAACTTTATATGCGCTTTT
This sequence comes from Tipula vernalis, assembly GCA_958295665.1. Lineage (NCBI taxonomy): Eukaryota > Metazoa > Arthropoda > Insecta > Diptera > Tipulidae > Tipula > Tipula vernalis. Next base: position 147,964,173 of record OY282558.1, read on the forward strand.
AGTGCTATTTATTAATTTATAGTAGTTTCTATAAATAGAATTCATTAAAACATTATCATTAGAAGCGACAATATGAATTAATAAAAATATTTTATCTGTGGAGACATACTTCATCTACACAAATATCACGAGATCATTTGAAAATTTACAAATGCGGCTTTTCACTCGGTTTTTATTTTTTCTTAGCTACCTAAACTAAAATAATTAGAAACATATTTGTAATATTAAATAAAATTTTTATAAAAGGGGTAATGTTTCCGTTTATAGCTAAGAAACGGTAAACCGCTCATTCAAATTGCAATTTAAAAAAAAAAATTACAGGAGTTGAGCATTAGCTACTTTCGGTTTCGGCTAAATTTCCTATTTTCAATTGAGATATACATACATAGTTATGTAACACACATAAACCGGTAAATTTAAAAATATAATTGGTTATTCGTGAAAACTATTTTATATTGGTTAGAAAAGCAAAATCCTCAAATTCAAACTAGTCACTGCAGTTTTTGCAAAAGTTATTATTTTAATTTGAGAAAATATCGATTAGTGTGTAGATGAAATAAATTAATACCTTTAATCGGGCTGAAGCCAGAGCTAATTGTACCGTTGAGCAACATTAACGAATGCGAAAAACAGGAGGTGGACGGGTTAAATTACAATTGGTTTTGAAGGACGAGATTTACCAGATCCAGAAACACAGACGCTTTTATATCTCCAAATAGATTGTATTTGCTCAACGATCTCTCAAAAAAGAATGCAAGCTACCGTCAATCTCGACAATTATTCTATCACGAAAGAACCTTTTATTAATTTGCCCAAATTCAATTCATTCATTCTGAAACTCTACAATCCAGTCGCAAAACGAAACTGAAATGCACACCAATGCCTGAATAGTTCGTATTACACATTTCCACTAGAAATTATAACGTCGGCAAACTAACGTACAAAAGCTGAAATATCGAGTATAGTCCAGAACTAAATTATGTAAAATTATAAATAAATTAAAATGTGAATAAATTAAGCGAACTTTAAACAAATTAAGTAAATTTAACAAAGTGAATGAAAAATCGACGGCTTTGTGGCTGAAATCAAAATACTATAAAATAAATAAGTTAAATAAATAAAACCAATTTTTGGAATAATTCAATAAAGTTCTGAAACAATCACAATATCATTATTTACCAATTTGTTACGTTCGAGTTTTCAATCTCCCGTAAACACATACCCGACCTAATTTCCAACGAGGAATCACATGCGACACAACCTTGGATATCACATATCCACAAGTCATTTTTAACTTCCGTGTTGACAAACATTCTTTACGCTAATATTTACGTTTTTTTTTTTCTTAACTCAATGATCTCGAAAAAAAAACTAACGTAAATAAATAAATCTGCAGCTAATGCATAAGACCTACTTTTTTTTTCCATCCATAATAGTATTTTCGTATTTTTGCTGATAAGGAATTTTTTGTACTCAACTCATATTGTATATGCTTTGAATATAATGACCTTATTAGTCATAAATTATAAAAATGCAATTTGATCAAAAAAAAATTTTTTTTGTACTCGTATAAGCACAAGAAAATATATATTGATTTTGCAAAATAGGCGTTCTATATGTTTTCGGTGTTTTTTTTTTGGAATTTCACCTCAATTTAAAACGTATAAAAACCGCCGAAAATTTTTGATTGTGGTCATTCGTTTTGAGTCTGTTTTTTTTAGACAACGATATGAATACGCCCCCACCCGTGGTAAGCGTATTACAGCGTCAAAAAAAAATCAGTCAAGTCATTGCGTTTGTCGTAATTTTTTCTTCTTGTTATTTTTAATAAAATTTTCAAAAGTAAATTTAACGTTTTTTTCTTGGAACCAGAACGGAAGCAGACTGGCAGAGAATAGGTAGGCAAAGTTATTGGGAAATAACAATAATTGGTACCGCTAGTTGTAGGGTCCGCTAACGGCTTTATTAGAAGCGGGCTCAGAAAGGCTTATTTAGCCGCTGTCCCTATTGTCAGCAACGCTCACTAGCCACATCGACATAACTAATCCTCCCTCTTCAAGGGAAACTTAACTTATTTTTTTTTTGTTTTTCTAACTCATTTCTTTTTTTTGTTTGTTTCCGTCATGGTTCGGCCTTAAGCCAACCACGACATGGTCTATCCCGCTAACGGATCCCATTTATTGGGTCCATATATTTTTTTTATTTGTTCTCAATAACCATCCTTTGGGTGCTGTAAAAGCCCCACCAAATCTCTAATTATTAAGCGGTTAACAAGGTCCAGATTAACCATGCCCCAAAACCCACAGCCATATCCTCTCCGGCTCAGAGCTACAGGAATTACCGCTGGGGTGTTGGCACTGGACAATTTCTGAGTAATTGGATTGAAGTTTGGTTTTCAAAACCAAACTTGAGTTTTTTTACAAAGTGGCGCCCAAAGTCTAAACTGGAAATGAACCTGGTATTCTCCAGTCTACCTAGTAAACCGTCAATGATGGGTAATGGATAGGCCTCCTTTACCGTCACTGACGGTTTACTAGGTAGACTGGAGAATACCAGGTTCATTTCCAGTTTAGACTTTGGGCGCCACTTTGTAAAAAAACTCAAGTTTGGTTTTGAAAACCAAACTTCAATCCAATTACACAGAAATTGTCCAGTGCCAACACCCCAGCGGTAATTCCTGTAGCTCTGAGCCGGAGAGGATATGGCTGTGGGTTTTGGGGCATGGTTAATCTGGACCTTGTTAACCGCTTAATAATTAGAGATTTGGTGGGGCTTTTACAGCACCCAAAGGATGGTTATTGAGAACAAATAAAAAAAATATATGGACCCAATAAATGGGATCCGTTAGCGGGATAGACCATGTCGTGGTTGGTTTAAGGCCGAACCATGACGGAAACAAACAAAAAAAAGAAATGGGTTAGAAAAACAAAAAAAAAATAAGTTAAGTTTCCCTTGAAGAGGGAGGATTAGTTATGTCGATGTGTGAATTGGCGTGGGCCAGGTGAATCACCGTAAGTAAATTTTGAAATAAAATATCTCCCAATTTCTTTTAAATCGATATAAATTTTTGTTTATTTATTATGAATTTATTTTAAAATTATTTAAATTTGGTAAATATTAATTTGTAGATTTATTTCTTTATAAAATTATTATTATATAAATTAATTTAATTTATCCTCACCTGACAAAGTCTCAAATCCAAAAAAAAAGAATTTTGTTATTACAAAATGGTACAACAAAGTTATTTCGTTTGAGTTTTGTCAATCAGATGGATGGTGCACAATAGATTCAATTCGCCGTTAAGGTAGATGGTAGAGAACAAGATTAAAATGTGAACAAGATTAAAATAAATGCAATTTTATGACGAAAGCAAATCTACTTTAACGACGAATAGAATTCTACATTAATAATTCGCCAATGTATACAAATCGACATTTAGGCTAAACAAATTTGTACATCGAATGCCGAAATTGATTGACACGATTAAAAAGGTAAACAAAATATATTTTTAATTATATTTCGATTAATTGATTTTTTTCTTTTTAGGAAATCCAACATACTGCCCCCAAAAATCAATTAAATGAAATTCTGTAATATGAAACTCCAATAAAATAATAAATTTTACAAAAAAAAAAAAAAAATGTTTAAATGATTAATTATTCTACGGGGAGTGGACAAATTTTAACTATGGGCCTCCGGAATTCTCCCTTTACCGTTTTGATGGTAACCACACGAACGAAGCCATCGTTAGCTGGATGTAACTGAGTTATTCGTCCCATTGCCCATTTAGCTGGTGGTAAGTTGTCTTCTTTGATCACGACGAGTTGATCGATATGAAGGTTTCTTTGAACGTCATGCCATTTCTGACGTTGTTGTAAGGAGGTGAGATATTCCACAGACCATGTCTTCCAAAAACCTTGCACGCGTTGTTGGATATTTTGCCACCTACTTAACCGAGATTCGCTTAGATGGCTGAGCTCTGGCTCCGGTATCGCTGTTAGGGCTTCTCCTATTAAAAAATGTCCCGGTGTTAGAGGATCGTACACAGTGATATCATCACTTAATGGGCATAGTGGTCTTGAGTTCAAGACAGCCTCGATTTGTGTTAACAGTGTACTCATTTCTTCGAATGTGAGGATGGTAGAACTGGTCACTCTCTTAAGGTGATGCTTGATCGATTTAATGTTTGCCTCCCAGAGGCCACCGAAATGTGGAGCGCTGGCGGGTATGAATTTAAACCTTATTTTATTCTGTGTAAGAAAGAGAGAGATCGAATTAATGTGATTCTGATTTTGGTATAATTGATAAAGCTCGTCCAGATGTCGTCTACTTCCAACCAGATTGGTCCCGTTGTCGCTTATAATTTCAATAGGAGCTCCTCTCCTGGAGATAAATCTCCTTAGTGCTGAGATATATGCCTCGGTTGTCATATCGCTAACAAGCTCGATGTGGACTGCCTTCACCGCGAAGCATATGAAGAGAACTATGTAGCCTTTTACTACCTTGTTGCGTCCACGGCTGTTATTTTGCTTGAGATAAATGGGACCCGCAAGATCCACACCCGTTGACAGAAATGGTCTTCCAGAAGAAACCCTCGATCTTGGCAGGCTTCCCATGAGTTGTTTTGCGGTAGCTGCCTTTTGGCGAAAACAAACCATACATTTGCCAATCTGCTTTCTTATCATGTGTCGAGCACCCATGATCCAAAATCTTTGTCGAAGCAAACTTGATAATAAGGATGGTCCCGGATGAAGGTGTCTCTTATGATATTCTGCAATGTAATAAGAGCTTAATAGATGGTTTTTTGGCAAAATTATGGGGTGTTTTGTATCAAATGAACAAGATGACTCTTCTAGACGTCCACCGACACGAAGTAAACCTCTTTCATCTAATATTGGGCTAAGGGGTCTTATTGCGCGATTTTTTATTTGGGTTGCTGATTGAACTGACTTAATTTCTTCTGGGAATTCCGAAGTTTGAGCCCATTTAATGCATAACTCTTCTGCTGTCTGCATTTCGTCTAGTGTTGGAGGTTCAATCGGTGAACTAGCTGATCCAAAGTTTAAAGCTCCAGATTTCACTGCTTCCTTTAGTTTAGAGTAATATCTGAAAATATAGCTCACAATACGTTTTATTTTCTCAAAAGAAGAGATTTTTAAAAATAGTTCGTTAAGAGAATTAATATTTAAATTTCCATGAAAATTGTTTAAAGTTTGTTTTCGCACATCACAAATCACTTCACTTTCATTTAACTGGAGGTCATGGGTTGATATGGAGGGCCAGCAGCACTGTTGAAGTTGTAGCCAGTGTGGCCCATGCCACCATAATTTATGCACTAAGAGTTTTTCTGGTGTAATTCCTCTGGATGCAACATCTGCTGGGTTGTCCTTTGATGGAACATGATTCCAATATTGCCGCGGTAGCTCTTCTAAAATTTGAGATGTTCGATTGGCTATGAATGTCTGCCACTTCCTGGGATGATCCGAGAGCCATGATAATAAAATTTTTGAATCGGTCCATGCATAGATGTTATTAAATTTAATGGCCAATGATTCCTTTACCAGTCTTACTAATCTGTAAAGGAGGTGTGTGCCGCACAATTCGAGTCTTGGTAACGATACCTGCTTCAGAGGAGCTACCCTTGTTTTGGCCGCTATTAATGTAATGACAACTTCTCCAGACAATTTTTCGACACGAATATAAACACAGCTTGCGTACGCCAGTTCTGAAGCGTCACAGAATGCGTGAAGCTCTATTGTTTTAGCTTGGCTTGAGATAGCCAAGAATCTAGAAATGCGAATTTTTTCGAGTTCAGGTAAAGCATTCCTTATATCCCACCAATCCTTCTCAATTTTCAATGGAAGATGCTCATCCCAGTCAAGTTTCTGCAACCAAAGGCGTTGGAACAAAATTTTAATTTGGATTGTGGTTGGTGATAGCCATCCCAAAGGGTCGAATAACCTTGCAGCTTCCGACAAAATAGTACGTTTAGTAGCCTTCCTGTTGTCGTTCAGTTGAACCTTGAATTGGAATGTGTCTTCTTTTGGATTCCAGTTTAATCCAAGAGTTTTAATCCCGGTCGACTCATCATCAAATTCCAATGGTTTGGTCTCTTGATTCTCTATTGGTATAATCTTCAGGAGCTCTTGGGAATTTGACATCCATTTTCTGAGATTGAAACCACCCTTCTTACACAAGGATACAGTTTGCCAGTATAAATTGATGGCTTCATCGATATTCTCAGTTCCAGACAATAAGTCATCCATGTAAAGATCATTATTTAGAACTGGTGCAGCTAATTGGTGATCACTTCCATGATCAATAACAGTTTGTTGAATAGCTCGAACGGCAAGATAGGAAGCGGGTTTGGTCCCATAAGTGACAGTATTTAAGCGATAATGCGAAATAGGATCGGTAGAATTTTGTCTCCAAACAATCCTCTGAAAGTCCCTGTCCGCGTCGTGTATTAATACTTGCCGGAACATTTTCTCCATATCAGCAGACATCGCGATGGCGTTTTTTCGAAATCTGAGTAAGATGTTTACTAGATTTTGTTGAAGCCTTGGACCGGATACTAAGGTATCATTCAGGGAGTTGCCAGAACTGGTTCTAGCTGAACCGTCGAACACAACCCTTAGCTTAGTTGTGGTACTAGTCATTTTCTTGACAGCATGGTGAGGTAGATAGCACTTCTTGTTCCATGCAACGTTAATATTGGATTCTGGAACTCGTTCCATGTGTCCTAATTCGAGGTATTCAGTCATGAAATCTGCATATGCCCTCTTTAAATGCTGGTCCCTTTCAAATTTCTTCTCCATAGAAAGTAATCGGGAAGTTGCTGCGTTGAGTGAATTGCTCAAATCGGGGTTGGTAGTCTTAAACGGTAACCGAACAATATATCTACCAACAATGTCACGACTGTGTTGCCCAGAAAAAAGATCTTCACATAATTTATCCTCCGGAGTTAAATCTGGTAAGGCAGCAATTTCCTCCAATTGCCAGAATTTTTCAAGGGTATGATGAATATCAGAATGATAGCAGAGTAGATGATTGCTCGTTATTTCTGCCTCGTTAGTTATTGGCCCTTTGTGGAATTGTCCACCAAGTATCCAGCCAAATATTGTGAGCTGTGTGATTGGATGATTATCCGAAATAATGCGGTCGCTGCACAATATGTTGAAGAATATATCTGCACCAACCAAGATGTCGATTGGAGCAGGATTATTGAATTGAGGATCAGCAAGTTCCAAACCCTTAACGTAACTCCACTGTGTACTATCGATTTTGCCGCTTGGTAGATTAGACGTTAGTCTGTTTAGTATTAATGCAGAAACCGATATGGTGTTGTCTGCATTATATCGAGAGGCAAGTTGTAACTGTACTGCCCCCTTTGTAGTACCTGCTTGTGACATCGCTAGACCATTAACAGAAATGCAGGAATGCGTTCTTCTTAATCGGAGACGTTGTACGCAGTTTTCGCTTACAAATGTAGTTTGTGATCCAGAGTCCAACAAGGCCCTAGCGAGAATTGATTTTCCGTGGATATCCTTGACATGAACTAATGCGGTAGGTAACAACGTTTGTGAATGATTTGGATAATTGTGAGACGAAATTTGAGAGATTTTTTTAGCTTTGTTTGTCAGGTGAGAATAAGAACTGGGCTCAGTCACATGAGAAACTAGAGCGTGATAGCCTTGTGTTGGCGTATTTGATTCGTTGTTTGCAGAATTAGCGATTGCAGTATTTACAAAATTAGATGGTGCTGTGTTGTTATAAAGCATGGTGTGATGTGGTTGAGCACAGATAATACACTTATAGCTAGAGGAGCAATTTGCTACATTATGATCACTGCGTAAACAGTTTGTACAGAGATTGTTGTTAGTGATGAATTCGCTTCTTTTCTTTTGATCTAAAGCCTGAAACCGGTAGCATCTATGAAGTAAATGCCTGGATTTGCACATTGGACAAGAAATAACGAAAGAAGCAGCATGTGATGATGTGGCAGAACGTCTAGTATTGGCTTGAAATGGCTTAAATAATCTTTGTGTAGAGGCTGGTACTGGTTGGCAAGCTTCTAGAATATTACATCTTTTCGTTAGAAATTTCAGAAAATTCTCAAATGTTGGATAATCTTCGTCGTCTGTCTCCTCAGCCCAATGCATCCGAGTTTCATTGTCCAATTTTTGCAACAATAAATAAATTAGCCAGACATCTCTAGTATCAGCCTTCTTTCCAATTGCCGATAATCCTCGAATTACCTCGTCCGATCTTTCACTTAACTCCCTAAGCGTGTTACCCCCTTTACATACAGAACCTTGATCCATGAATTTTTTAATTAACGCTTGAGTTAACATCTTCGGTTTATTGTACCTCTCGCTTAACTTCTCCCAAGCACTAGTGTAGTTTGCATCGGTTACGGGTATATTCATCAGAAGGTCATGAGCTGGACCCTTTAAAAAACTCATTAGGCACTTAAATTTTTGGGCGTTAGACAGCTTATCGTTAGTGTGGATCGAACTCAAATAAAGATCACGGAAAGTCATCCAAGATTCATAATTCCCATTAAAGGATTCAATGGTAATACGTGGTGGACGCAAATCAACTGTTTGTGTTCTCGAAAAATCCGTAAATCCATCGAAAAAAGAGCGTTGCTGTTGAACTAATTGATCGATACTGGAGTTTAATCTCAGCGTTTGATCATTCGAGGCTGCGGTTCCGGCAGGCTGATTTCGAGATCTGATGGATCGGCACAGCAATGCTTTCGTTTCAAAAAATTTATCATGAAATGATTCACTATCCGAGACTCCTCCCTGTATCACTATATCGTCATTGACTTGGTTGAAATCATCCCACAAATTGTCTATCTTTTCTAGACGGGCTTCCATGTGCTCAACAAAAACATTTTGGTCTATTTTGTCAACCCATTTCCTTATGTTAGTGAGAATACACTTTAAATTACCACGTTTTTGAGTTAACCCGGCTAGTTCCGCCATTTTGCAAAAATATTAGTGATTTAGAATGTAATGGCCGGTACACTTGCAATCAAACCAAAATTTGTGTGACTAGCTTATAAAAATGTATAGAAAGATTTTATTGTCTATAAGATAACACTATATCACATATCACTATAACAATAACACCATATCACTAGTAAATCCGGCTCGAAGGACCATGAATTGGCGTGGGCCAGGTGAATCACCGTAAGTAAATTTTGAAATAAAATATCTCCCAATTTCTTTTAAATCGATATAAATTTTTGTTTATTTATTATGAATTTATTTTAAAATTATTTAAATTTGGTAAATATTAATTTGTAGATTTATTTCTTTATAAAATTATTATTATATAAATTAATTTAATTTATCCTCACCTGACAAAGTCTCAAATCCAAAAAAAAAGAATTTTGTTATTACAAAATGGTACAACAAAGTTATTTCGTTTGAGTTTTGTCAATCAGATGGATGGTGCACAATAGATTCAATTCGCCGTTAAGGTAGATGGTAGAGAACAAGATTAAAATGTGAACAAGATTAAAATAAATGCAATTTTATGACGAAAGCAAATCTACTTTAACGACGAATAGAATTCTACATTAATAATTCGCCAATGTATACAAATCGACATTTAGGCTAAACAAATTTGTACATCGAATGCCGAAATTGATTGACACGATTAAAAAGGTAAACAAAATATATTTTTAATTATATTTCGATTAATTGATTTTTTTCTTTTTAGGAAATCCAACAATGTGGCTAGTGTGCGTTGCTGACAATAGGGACAGCGGCTAAATAAGCCTTTCTGAGCCCGCTTCTAATGAAGCCGTTAGCGGACCCTACAACTAGCGGTACCAATTATTGTTATTTCCCAATAACTTTGCCTTGTTATTGGGAGGGTTAGTTTTTTTTTTTTAATTTTTTTAAAATAAATATATTCACCTATTCTCTGCCAGTCTGCTTCCGTTCTGGTTCCAAGAAAAAAACGTTAAATTTACTTTTGAAAATTTTATTAAAAATAACAAGAAGAAAAAATTACGACAAACGCGATGACTTGACTGCTTTTTTTTGACGCTGTAATACGCTTACCACGGGTGGGGGCGTATTCATATCGTTGTCTAAAAAAAACAGACTCAAAACGAATGACCACAATCAACTTTTTTTTTTTTTCATTTCAAAAATCTTTATTAATATTTTTATGTAATTATGTACAGTATTGTTTTGACAAATTTTTTTTTTCTACAGTAACCTTTAGGTTTTATATAGATTTGTGTTTATTGTAATAGTTTTATTTTGAATGCATTGCGGCAACTTGGCAGTGAGGATTGTTTTCCCCCGAATATAATTTTTTTTTTTTTTTTTTTTTTTTTTGCGTGTTATCTTAAAACTATTATTTACAATATTTACAACTTACAACTATCTTAATACTAACTACCCTAATCTTAGATTACAATGCTAAGCGCAATAATTTGTATAAATATGAACATGTCGAGCTGTTCAGTATTGGTGAGCGATGTTGTTTAGGAAGTCGCATGGCAAGGAAAGCAGTTTGTTTAGCCGATTGGACAACATTGTAGCCGAGAAGTTACCGATATAGTTTAATTGGGCCATGTCATGGTGGCAGACAGTCGAGGTTTGTCTGTAATCCGGCGGGTGTGGCCAGCTATCAAAAACATGACGTAGTGCTTTATTTTGTATGCGTTGTAGCGTGGTTTTGTGCGTTGATGTGATTAAGTCATACCAGGCTGGTGATGCATAGGTGATGATGGGCCTGATGTATAGCTTGTATACCAGTAACTTATTTTTGTAGTCCAGCACACTATTACGGTTAAATAACGGGTACAGGATTCTGAAGGCATTGCCTCCCTTGACACCGTGATGTTTTCGCCATTAATGGAGACGTCCACTGCTTTGTTGAATTTATTTTTATAATTTTGGTGGGGATAGAAATAGACCAGCTGGGTTTTTGTGGCATTGATCCTAACATTCCAGGTGTCGAAGTAGACCACCAGCGTATTAAGGTATGCTTGAATTCTGGAAGAGCATTGGTACTCACTGTAACTGCTGGAATATACTGTTGTGTCGTCGGCGTATGCTTGGAACTTGGTGTAAGGCTGCCTAGGGACAGGTATGTCATACATAAAAAATATGTAAAGTAATGGTCCTAGCACCGATCCCTGGGGCACTCCTGCTGATATTTGTTTCGTTTCCGAGTTATGCCTATTATTCACGCAGACAAAGAACTCCCTTTCTCCTAGGTATGACATAAGTAGTGCGATGAGCGCTGGATTGGCTCCACATTTAATTAATTTGTATATGAGGCCCTTGTGCCATACCGAATCGAATGCTTTCTGGATGTCCAAGAATGCTACCGCCGTGATCTTGCGACGTGACTTGGCTCGTTTGAGGTCATTCAAGAGACGCATCATTGCGTCCGTTGTCGACCTATGGCAAACAAAGCCAAACTGCTCCACCGGGATCAAGTGCTGAACCGCCGACCAGAGCCTACGATAGATCACTCTTTCCACCAGTTTACTGAGTCCGCACAACAGACTTATGGGCCTCGTGTTTTCCGGGGTGCATGGTTTGCCGGTTTTGGGAATTGCTACCACCTTAGAGAGCTTCCAACTTTTGGGGAAATAGGCATAAACCAGAATAGCATTTGTGATTTGTACCAGCTGTACGATAGCCGAGATTGGTAGGTTTTTGATTGCCCCGTTAGAGATTCCATCTATCCCCGGCGATTTTTTATTCTTTAACTGTCGTACAATGCTTGACATCTCTGCGGCATTTGTCGCTTCAGGATATACCGTAAATGGCAATCTTTGATTTGTAATAAATCCGTCCGCCTGGTCTATTATTCCCTGATCCTCGGTACGTGCCCTCTCACTGAATATCGTTTGGTAGTAGTCTGCTACCTTATTGGCAATTATTGCAGGATCAATGACCGGGCCGTCAGGGCCGTCTAGCACCGTGTTTAGTTTTGTTGTTGGTCTCAGAGTTCTTATGTATTTAAATATATTTCACTTGTCTGGGTTTACGCTTCTGAGTTTCTCGTTTATTCTTTCTTGGCGAAACTGGCTGATTTTTTCGTGCACAAGCCTCGTAGTTCGATTTATTAGTTTCGTGGTGTATAATGCCGGCCAATATCGGTGTTTGTTTCTATAATAGTTCCTTAGTTTGATCAGTTGGACTATATGAGCAGGTAGCGGTTTGGTCCTATTCTCCATCAGAGGCACAAATTTATCCGTGGCTATTCCCATGATTGTTGTGAGTTTATGAACTCTTCGGTCGATTTCATCCGTTGAATCGATTGGCTGTTCGTTGAGCGGGGCAACTTTTTGATGAATATAATGCCTATAGCAAGGCCAGTCAGCGTTTTTGTAGTCCAGTATTCTTACACCGTCTGGACTTTGGGACAGGTCGAACCGATCCAAGGTGTGAAAGACTACTGGCATATGGTCAGAGCAGAACTCATTCAGCACCGTGACGTCTTCATCAATGTCTACTTCCTTTGCCAAGACCAGGTCAAGTACTGCATCCCCGCGTGTTCCCACGGGAGGAAAGTGAATGTTGATATTCCTAAATTGGCAGTATTCCGAGAGTGTCCGGCCGCTGCTGTTGATTGTCAAGCAACCCCATGAATGATGGTGAGCGTTAAAGTCGCCACAGACGACGACGAGTGGGTGAGTGCTAATCAAACTGTGTAGGTCTTCGGTTACAACCTTCCAAAAATAGGCAGAGACTAGTACGAAAGATTCGTCTCCTTCCCCCACAATTACAGTGGTAGCAACTAAACTGTCCCGTATATAGGCCCTCGGCGATGAATGTTTTATGTTGTCTCTGACTAGGATCGCCGTACCTCCGGATCTCTTAATTTTGGAATTTGTTCTGTGTATGATATAATTTTCGAAAAAAAGCGAGTGTCGGTCGTTTAGTCTGGTCTCGTTTAGGCACACTATGCTTGGTTTATGTTGATTGAGGAATACCAATAGCTCCTGGCGACGGGCATTACTGATTAGGCTATTGCAATTTAAGGTGACAATCTTCATTGCAGGAATTGTACTACGAAATTGAGGTACGCAGCCTTTTGGCTGGCTACGTCCTGGATATTATTTAGTTGTATTAAAAATTTGGATACGTGGCTTGTGAGCGAGGTAAAGCTCATGCCGAAGAGTTTATGTGACTTTGCAAAGAACTCTCCAAGAATACTACTCGCTCCAGATGGCTCCGAAAAATGTGGTACGTTAAGAGCTGAAGACCCCTGGCTCGGTTTGGGTTTGAGAAAATCGGCATAAGAGACACCTTTTTTGACATAGTTAGATTCAAAAGTTTTGGGCTGAGCATTGTTTACATTGTTTGTATTTACTAGATTAGGTTTAGTTAGCTTACCAAGTCTTTTTTGCCTCTCTGGACATTCAAAGAAGCTGGCCACGTGTCCTCCGCCACAGTTGCCGCATTTCACTGGGACTGATTTATCTTCATTTCTTGGACAGGCACCTGGTAGGTGTGATCCGGCGCACTTCACACATTTGTATTGCATGCTGCACCCAGCAGCAACATGCCCGAATCCTTGGCATTTACGGCACTGTGCTATGGGGATTTTTCTTTTGTTTTCCCAACTGATTTTGTAGCCGCAGCAACCGTTGGTCATATTTATGTCTGCATATTTGGTATCATGCGCAAAGGACACCGTAAAGCAGGGTAATTTAATTTGCTTCTCCGAGCCGTCGTTCTCCTTGATCATTTTGTTTATGGGGTACACGTTTTGCACCGCTAGCCCTTTTTTTCCTAATTCAGCTTTGATTTCATCCGTGTCTGTATCCTGATGGATACCCTTCATCAACATCACTTTTGGTCTTTGGTTTTTTTGGATGTATGTGAAGAAATTCATGTTTATTTTTTTGAGTTCCGCTACCAGTAGTTGGTGGTTTTCAAGATTGGTTGCGTAAATTATCGTGCTGCTAGAGTACACCTTGAGCAGGGTGCCGGTAAGTTTTCCTGTAATTTCTCTGATTAAGTTAATTTTTGACGAGTCGAACCCTTTTAAAATTATTGGGGGTGGTTTAGCGACTCTGGTTGCGGCTTTCCTTCCAGTGTCCATATTGACCTTATCAGCAGGTACGTCAAACTTTAATCTGTTAAATTGTCCGCCAATTCGACTGCTTGGGAAGACTACGTTATCCGTTTCCGAATCGGTGTATTCAAAGTCAGAGCTGTTGTCCAGCATCATTTTGACGGCATGTGAGACATCATTCTCTGGGGTATCGCTGTTCTTACGCACTCTCTTAGTCTTTTCGACGCTTGACGTTGAGGGGCTGCCCACTTCGTTGGACCGTTTTTTAATAGTGGCCTCGTATGATGCATTTGTTTGGCTATTTGACGGGTTGTTGGTTCCGTCTGGTGTATTATAGGTGGTAGATTCTACGGGTAAGGCCGGGTTATTGACACTGATTTGGTTTAGAATGTCACTTTTAAATATTTCCAATGATTTGCTAATATTTTTGCTTATAAGCTTAGTAATGAAGCTCAGGGTTTTCTCGTCCAAAGATGGCTGTCCACCAATTTTTTTTTCCGCATTTTATATTTAAATTTGCTGCCTCGCTGTGGTTACACCGCCACCAGCAGGTCCAAATTTTGTAAGCACAATTCTTTTAATGTTTTCTTCTTTTTTCTTTTATCTAGTTTAATTCCGGTAAAGAAATTTTCCCCTTTATGGCAGAAAATCTCTGTGTTTCGTCCCTCCCTATTAAATATTACGAAATTTAATTTAATTTAATTTATATTTTCTATTTTCATGAAGAAAAAACAGACGTTCGTCGACGTGAATGTCTAAGGCTCCTCGGACCACAATCAACATTTTTCGGCGGTTTTTATACGTTTTAAATTGAGGTGAAATTCCAAAAAAAAAAACACCGAAAACATATAGAACGCCTATTTTGCAAAATCAATATATATTTTCTTGTGCTTATACGAGTACAAAAAAAATTTTTTTTTGATCAAATTGCATTTTTATAATTTATGACTAATAAGGTCATTATATTCAAAGCATATACAATATGAGTTGAGTACAAAAAATTCCTTATCAGCAAAAATACGAAAATACTATTATGGATGGAAAAAAAAAAGTAGGTCTTATGCATTAGCTGCAGATTTATTTATTTACGTTAGTTTTTTTTTCGAGATCATTGAGTTAAGAAAAAAAAAAACGTAAATATTAGCGTAAAGAATGTTTGTCAACACGGAAGTTAAAAATGACTTGTGGATATGTGATATCCAAGGTTGTGTCGCATGTGATTCCTCGTTGGAAATTAGGTCGGGTATGTGTTTACGGGAGATTGAAAACTCGACCGTAACAAATTCAACCATAAAACAAATAACCACAAATCAACTCAGCGCATAAAATTAATTAAATATATTAAATAGATTAAGCTAATGCTTTTCTGTGAAATTATATTCACTTTAACCAACATACCGGTCGACCTAAATCTCCGACGCAAGAAATTTAATATATTTTAACAGTTTCAAAATTTATATGATAATTTTAATTCACCAAAATTTATTGATATGATAATTTTAATTAGACCTTAGAGGATAAAGACAACCTGAGAGTTTTAAGACACTGGAACATTTTTAGAAATACCAAATATTTCATAAACATGAATTCACCCATTCCACACGAGTCGCGCTTATGCTGTTGCATTTCTTCGTCTCTTACCTCTTTGCACTGTTATTGTCTATAAACTTATTTTTGTTTATAGGCAAAAACAGTGCAAAGAGGTAAGAGACGAAGAAATGCAACAGCGTAAGCGCGACTCGTGTGGAATGGGGGTGATTGTATTTAACCAAAACCATTTAAGTAGTATTTGATATTTTTGGGTGAATCAGAAAATTGTTGAAATTTTTTTGCGTTATGAATTTTAGTTGTTTGCTGTACTGGAGATTGCCCAAATTACAGAGTTTTTTCTACGATGGGACAAACGTTATTAGCTAGATTAGGCTAAGTACGTTCCTTGTTGAAAATTTATAATCGTTGTTCTTTTATCGTTTCAGAGGTCATTGTTGTAAATTTAAAAATAACCGTGAGTCTTGTTGAGTTTCTTAAGAATAGTAAGGTTTGATAGATTGAGCTATTAATTCCAAGCCAACCCTCTGTAGGAGGACTATAGCCCTCACACTTTAGCCTACCCTTTAAACGTTAATTCTGGTGGCCTTCGACTTGCTAAAGTTGTATGCACCTATAAGGCACAAGAGTCGTATCTTGTGTTTATCCTTCTACATACGCAGAAGCAGTGTCGTTATTTGTAACTAGAAGTACATAATTATAAAGATTTATAAAAACTTGTTAAGATTTGGCCATTATTTTGTTAAAGAAATTTTTTACAGGCTTAACAATCAGTTGGTCAGTCGTTTGCACAGGAAATTTTGTTAAGTCGTCAAATATTTCCCCAAATTAATTTTTATATGTTTTAAGCAAATTATTGTAATTTACTATAGCTTTTAAAACAAAATCCTCGGTGTTTAGTATTAATTTATTTTCGATTTCGCAAATTTTAATTGTATAATTTTCAGTATTAAAAGACTAAACGTCTGCTATAGATATGCCAAAGTTGCTTATAATTGTGTCCACTTTTAAATTTGATCCACAGCTAGAACATTTAAGGAATCCAAAAGATATTGACGTTTGAACATTTCGGAGCGTGTCTTCATTAATTTTAAAAATATCGAACGGTAGATAACAATTAAGGGAGTTTCGTAGGCGAACGTCATTTTCCACAATACACTTCTGGTAAATTGATTTCGGTTGTGGTATCATTTTATTGATCAAATACGTAATTTGACATTCTGCGTCCAGTTGCTTTGTATTGTTGTTGCTTTTTACACAGTTTATATGTTCAAATACGTCGAATAATAATATTGTAATGTATAAAATTTGTACGTAAGTGGTAAGTTTCGGGCGAAATTTTTTTTTTTTTGATATTATCGTTGAAATACATTTAAAAAGTCATTATCTATTCGTGTAAATTGTATTTTTAAAAGTTGTATGTCGATACCAAACATACCAAAATAAAAGTAAGAGAATCGAATCCACACGTATTGACTACTGTTAGTCTGTTACACTGAGAAAAATATTGCGTGATAAAATTATAGGCGAAAATTGATAATCTAACATTGTACGTCGTTAAAAAAATCAACAATATTTCTTAAAAAATTTAAAATGAAACGATTATGATTTTAAATTAAATTAATGAAGCTCGGACCTATACATTTGTCCCAAATTCCATAAATTCAATTAAACGTTAATTTCGTATTCCAATTCCATCGCAGGTATCGAATTTCATATTAATCGGTTAAGAAATAGTCACTCGCACCTATACATTTGTCGCAATTCCTAATTCGAAGCTAAAATAGTTTAATTCGAACCTAAAACTAGTCCTGTTCTTCACAGATATCGAATTTCATATTCCTTTAAAAATTAATGTAAATTTATGTAACTAATAATGCTATATGAACTACAGATTTCGAGAACCTATTTTGCTTATTTTGTACTACTTTATTTAAATAAAACGCACAAATTTGCTATAAAATGTGTTATATTTTCATATTTTTACAAAGGAATAAAAATTATATTTAATATTACAATTCGCACAATTTTGGTTACAAAACATTTCTTCGTAACTTTTTTTATATTTTAAATTTTCATAGTTTTCGTAGATAGGTGGCAAATCTTTAGCAAATATATGATCAATATCACTCCAGTAAATTCTTTTAAATAAAAATTAACATTGTTTTCATTCTCTAAAATTTCTTCAATTCTATAGAAATATGTAAGCAAGTCACTAATTTGAACTTTAATTAAAAAAAACCTTTTTTGTAATGATAATAATGCCCAAAGAAGTTTAAGCCGTATGTTGGAACTTCAGTGTTAAAAGTTGGACATGAAATATGTATCTGCCGCTTTTTTCCAAAAGTAAATTTTATTTTGACCATAAATTAGCCATCATTTCTTGATGTCTCTGCGAAAGGGTTTTATATACATTTATAAAATTTTGGGGTTTCAATCGTGTGAAATATCTGTGTTTACCTTCGTAACGCATAGTCCACATATAAATAATGGGCCCCATCCGTCTAATTACATTAGGATAGTGTGTCAAAAAATGTTGCTTAGGTGTCAATGGTCTTTGGAAAACGTTATGAATTATATTTAAATGTTCTGTGATAAAACTTTACAAAAGTAAAATATCTTTCTCTAAAATTTCATAAGACAATAAAATACTGGAACTAGAAATAGCTACCCATTGCCTTTCATCCCCAGGCCTAAATACCCCTCCAAAAATCATAAGAAAATGGGACATCAAACATAAAATTTAAATTGCGTTCTCACCACAACTGGATTTATCTAAATTAATGTTGGAAGGCTTATTTTTTCGGTCGATGTAACCAAAATTATAGGCAGAAATAATATTATTTAATTGTGTAATATTGCTTATTACTTTCTCAGCTAAGAAAAAGTCAAACATATATTTTAAAGCAAGGGATGTAAAACCTTGTAAGCCATCGTGCATGAAGTCAACACTACTGTTTCTTATCGTATTAAAAAATTTTAAATCATTAAAAACCGATTTGCGATATATGCCTTGAGTATTGTCTAGTTTGATTTTTTTTATAGTGGTTGTTCTTTCAAGATATAGTAACATTGTTCCGTTCTTAATAAAACCGCATATTCTGTGGTCGAAATTTTTTTATCAGTTTTACTCATCATGCAGATTCTACAAAAATAGTTAGCGGAGAAAGATTTTGTAAACCCAAGCATATCATTACCGGCAAGATTATCATGAGAAAGTGAGACTTATGTTCCATAAAAACGACCTAACCCGCCTACAAGGATTTCCTCAGTTTCAAGAAATTTTAAATCATCAACGATCGGAATCAAAATGCTATTTAAATTAAATTCGCCATGCAAATCATCAACATTTAAAAGGCACACTAGAAATATGTTTTCCAATGCTCCAGCAGTTCCAACAACAGCAGCAACAACAACAATCACCGCATCAGCAAAATCAACATCATCATCATCAACGCCACCATCACGGTCAGCATAGTAATCACCAATATCGGCATAATCACCGCTATTATCACCATCATGAGCACCAGCGCCATCAACAACAGCATCATCATCAACAACTAATTTTTTTTTCTATATATACATTGTAATTTTTTCACCATGTTGATGTTTTTATTTTAGCTTCTTTTTATTAAAATTTTTTTTTTTTGTGTTTCATTTAAATGGCCCGCTCCAACGTCGTATGGCAAAACCACGCCCAGCCATACTCCCCCACACTTCAACCGGACATTATACAACCACAGTCGAGACTCACTTGGACTGTCGCCGTATAACATTCCGTGTCACGGGGACACAGCCGAGACTCACTTCGGCTGTCCCCCCACACAAGTCGAGACTCACATCGACCTCGCCCCGGCCACAGTCGCCCGAGACTGGCCTCAAAGCGGCCATTGCCAACACCTTCCTTGGCTGGCCCCAAAGCTTAAACGACGTCAGATTACAGAATTACGTTCTGGTCTCGACGTCACAGCTTTGCTTCCCAGCACGGACAATTGGTTGATGTATCATCGCGCCTCCACCAGTCTGCGGAGCAGCACTCAGTGGGGACAGTGTTGAGGTGCACATCAGCTCTATGGTCGAAGCCCCTGCTCCCAACTTACTGGTGTGTCCTTCATCACTCTCCTACACTGCTGCCCGCATGACTACAGGCATCGACCAACGACATATAGGCAACAATCTGCTCCCCTACATACAGCACACATCGTCTGGTTAATGATTTTGGTCTCCAAACATTTCAGCCATTCGACAGTCAATCTTCGGAACATACTCGTATTAAAATCATATAATTAAATAAATAGAATTACGTCTATTAGTCGGTTTCGTTGAATTACTGTTCGTAAATATTAATATATGTACTTCTCGTGTTAATCGAAAACACAATTAAAATGGTCTAACCACCGGTAGCATATTAGATATTACATGAATTAATTAATATTCAACAAAAAAGTAATAAAGTAAAAATTCGACAGACACTTATGTACAACCATCACATTCACAGTGAGGGGAAATCATTCGTGTGGGAGTCCTGTGACGGCTCAATCATTTGCTCACACATACATTCGTTTTTAATTTACTCTCCGCCACACAATTAGTTCGCACGAGAACACAAAGAAACGCACCGTTCATTTCTTAGGTATACCAACAGAGCGACAGCACAAAAAAATAACACGAAAATACAAAACAATAAAAATAAAATCAAAATTGGTAAACAGTCTCGTCTCGGATTTGGCAACAGCCGCATGCGCGCTCTGCGCGGTGGTAACGAGTTGTATTACATATTAATATACAATGGTGGTGAAAAAAAACAAATTAATTTGTGTATACAAATTTAATGTAAAATAAAATAATATTTCATAAATGGTGTCGTGTACATACATTTTAATTATTTGTAAAACTGAATATCCCTACGCAGACGTGAATTAAGAACGGTGGTAGGAATTCTGACATGACACTGCCTTTTTAGAGAACATGCAAGAAGGCTGGGTCTGGAGGCAAATGACTTCTGCAGAAGCTGTTTGGACGAAGAGGAGGAAGAGACGTTGGTCAACTTCCTTTGCTCGTGTCCAGCGTTGGCTCTCAGAAGGCACAAACACTTTGGTAAGTTCAGGATGGACTGCCTCTCGGATTATATTATTATTTTGAATATTTGGTGTTTTTCTTTTAATTGTTTTAGTATTTGTTCTCTTCCTTTTCGATTCCTTTACCTACTAGAAAATATAAAAGATTTTACTCCATATGTTTCTCAAAAGTAGGGCCAATACATTGTTGGCGATTGTAAATGTAAAATAAACGCCTTGCTTGAGGAATTTAAGCATTATTTAGGCATTGGCATTTCTTCCTAGATTCATGCTTGCAAATTTGAAGCTTTAATTATGAACAATATAGCCAAATATCACGTTTCTAGCAGTAATATAAAAGTATACATCAAAAAATCATCGCAAATCAAAATACTTTAATACTTTATAATATAAGTACATTTTTGCAATTTCAGTATTGGATTTATCAAAAAAACTATTGCTGTAATAAGAACTGGTGTCAACGCTACTAACAAATCGAAATATCATTTGTTTTTCGTTCATTGAGAATTATAAAATTGTGTTCGTGTTTATTTAATCTAAAATATTTTTTCTAAATATTTTCACAATAGTTACAGAAAATAACAGTCTAAACCAATCAAGAATTAATTGAAACACATGAAATCGAAAAATTCTGGCAATACTTTTCTAGAATTTTTATACAATACTTTATATGTATATATATATATATATATATATATATATATATATATATATATATATATATATATATATATATATATATATATATATATATATATATATATATATATATATATAGGTATATATATATATATATATATATATATATATATATATATATATATATATATATACATATATATATATAGAACGTATATATATACACCCATCCCTCGATTTACGAAATCTCTTTTTACGAATTCTCGGAAAGTTTACGAAAAATTCGTTTAACGAAATTGCGATTTAGGTGAAATTTTTTGGGACGAGTTAATTCGTTAAGCGAGGGATGGGTAAAAATCTAAATTTCACTAGCCGAAAAAACGGAAATACCACGCATCCATTTTTGGCTGTTTGAAATAAATTCGTGTTCGAAGAAGCTGTACCTACACTGTGCCGTATAAGATTACTGTTTGTTAAAATAAAAAGTAGTGACTGAGCATTTTTTCTTTTGTTTTTGGTTTCCGGATCTTTATAGTTGTAAATAATCTTTTATATCAAAATGTAGATGATTATTTTATCTTATCACTCTTCTAATATTAAGACATGTAAAAATAGTAGACACATGATAAATCGTATTGAAGGAAATGTGAAGTGAAACTTAAATTTTGCTTCGTCAACATTGACGTTAAAACGATAAAAGTTTTACAATGTTTAGACAACTATACTATGGTTAAGGTTAACAATTCCAGATATTTTAGATTTTACCAGTGCAGCGAGCAGATTGACGAACAGTTGATAAAACTGTTCACAGCATTGAATATGCTAAAATTAGAATTTTTCCGCCTTTGTGCACAAAATTTATTTACAACCATAATTTTTATCTAAATTACTAGACGATTTTCCGAGATATGAACACGCAAATTTATTTGCATTTTACTTAAAGGTTTTTTTTTGTCACCACCATTATAAGTAGTTGAAGTTCTACTGTGCGTAATTTCGGACCGTAAATTCAAATATCGAAAAAAAAAGTTCAAGATGAATAAAAATTTAAGTGATGAATATGTCGGAGCATTGGATACCGACCAATTAGGTTTTGGCACAGTGAATTATTTAGTTATTGCAATGATGTTAAGTATTTCGACTGCGATTGGAATTTATTTTGGTTGTTTTGGCAATAAAATGAAAACAGCCGATGAATATTTGTTGGGTGGCCGCAAAATGAAAACCTTACCGATTGCAATTTCATTAATTGCTAGTCAATTGTCGGGTGTAGCCATTATGGCAATACCGGCCGATATTTATACATTTGGTACACAATATATGATGGTAATACCGGCTTTGGTCATATCAGCAATAATTGTGAATTTTATATTTATCCCAATTTTTTATAAAAATCAAATTACCAATTGTTATGAGTATTTGGAGATACGCTTTAGTACTAGTGTACGAAAACTCATTACATTCACATACATTTTTGGTGTTTTAACATTTCAACCAGTTATGATGTTTGTTCCAGCGATGGCATTCTCGCAAGTGGCCGGCCTCGATGTACAATTAGTTAATACAATCTTAGCATGTGTTGTTACGTTTTATACGATGTTGGTAAATTAAAATCCTATAACCGCAACTTCTGAATTATGAATGTACTAAAAATTTTGTGTTCAATTTTAAATTTATAGGGC
Organism: Tipula vernalis; assembly: GCA_958295665.1. Lineage (NCBI taxonomy): Eukaryota > Metazoa > Arthropoda > Insecta > Diptera > Tipulidae > Tipula > Tipula vernalis. The sequence goes on from OY282558.1 coordinate 147,987,190, forward strand.
GGAATTAAAGCCGTTGTTTGGACCGATGTTGTTCAAGCATTGATCATGTTGTTCTCAATCGTTTTGATTTTGGTCATTGCGGTAATTAGAATCGGTGGTGTCGGAGAATTAGTTCGACTTGCGTCCGACGGTAATCGTTTAGAATTTTTTAACATGTCATTCGATTTAACGACGCGTCATACATTTTGGAATACATTGATGGGTTATTCATGCCTTTGGGTTGCATACGTTGGTTTGAATCAAAGTTGTGTTCAACGTATTGTTGCGGTTCCAACGTTGCAGCATGCGAAAAAGTACGTACATACCTATATATACATAATATGACATATTATATTGAGTAAAAAAAACGTTTTATTTTAATTGCAGTGCTATTTGGATATTCGGACTAGGTGTAATTGTGATTATGTTTCTGTGTTGCTCAACGGGCATTGCGATGTTTGCTCAATACGCGTTGTGTGACCCCATCAAAATGGGGATGGTAAAAAAAGCTGACCAAATGATGCCTTACTTTGTAAGGGACATAGTTGGTCATATACCTGGAATGCCTGGTATTTTTATATCGAGTGTTTTTAGCGCATCACTGAGCACCCTCTCGGCAAATATGAATTCATTTTCCGGTCTAGTGTATGAGGATTTTATACGCAAATTTAAAATTTTCAAGCATACGGAGGAGCGGGGTAATTTCACAATGAAAATCATTACAGTTTTACTTGGTGCATACTTTGCAGCGGCGGGGCTCGTCGTGGTGAAATTTAATTCTGTGTTTCAAGTGGTCATATCGTTTAGCAGCATTATAATGGGTGTAACACTAGGCATATTTCTACTAGGCGTATTGTGGCCATATGCTAATAAATATGGTGGTTTATATGGGACATTGGCTAGTTTTTTTATAACCACTTTCATTGTATTAAAGCAACAGTATTTAATATTGATGGGTGAAATGACGGCGAAAACGTTACCGACGTCAATCGAAAATTGTGACGCGTACGGATTTAATACAACAGCTTTGAGTAGTAATTTTACTATGAATCGAACACCAACTGCAATGCCAGATGACTCGTTTTCGATTTATGTGATAGCATTTCCCTGGTTTAATGTGATTGGCGTACTAATAGTATTTTTGGTAGGAATACCCGTCAGCTATTTTACGGGCGGCCAAGATTTAAGGTTAATCGGTTCCAGATTAATTTCGCCTTTGGTTTACAGGCTACTGCCTAAAGATATGCTGGAATATGAATTAGATGAGCTTCAACAAAAAACCAAACATTTAGGGGTATTAACTCAAATTCCAGACGATGATAATAAAATGGTGAATGAATCAAAATTGAATAACGTGCGCTAGGAAATAAAATAACTAAATTTGTTTGGATAAATGTGTCTCGTATTTTATTTAACAAAAGCATAAAAACTTCTTCAATGCCTTTCTTCATTTATCGATTTTGCGAATTTTTTGCTATTCGTCAGACAGATGCACACAGCTATACATTTTTACCACTAACATTTTGTCGTTTCCACAAAATTCATTAGATTTCTATTTATTTTGACACACATATCAAAATTTCATATTCAAATGTGTTAGGAGTTTATTTAAAGTTTTATATTCTACTGCCTACAGTCTACATTGTTGTGCAAATTGCTACATTTTGCATATGAAACAATCTATACAACTGAAAATTGACCCGTCCATCATTTTTCTTAGAATCATATACTTTTCATATAAACCATATTAATATGTAAAATGGTAATTGGTTTTTCTCCACTTCTGTACCATGTTTACTCTCTTTTATATTGTTATTACTGTGTGCTGTTGGTTGGAAAAATTTCATTATAGAGCTCAATATACAAAAACCAATTTTCAGAATGCATAATTTTTTACGATTTTTTATTTTTTTATTTATGAAAAAATAAATTGAGTGTTGATGTATGACGTTATATAAGAATTGGGTTTGGGTGTTTTGCTGTCCCATTATATGGAAAGGTGAAAATATTTTGTTGATCAACATACGATAAATCTGTCTATGCACATTGTTCGACATTTTCCAATATATGTAGGTTAAACTTTTAATTTAAAATTTCAATATTTGTTACTATGACTAAGGTATTTGATAAGAGTGGAAATGAGTGGCATGAAATGAACAACTTTGATGCAATTGGGGAATTTAAATAGACCGATCAATCAGAACAAGTAAAACAGCCACATTCGAAAGCTTTCGAAATTTTTACACATTTTAATTTAAGTTATTGTTTATTAAACAATTTGACGTTAAGATCATTTTTTGTCTACAAATTACAGGACATAAGACACTTTACTCTAAACCAAACATCATTTTACTGTAGGAGAAACACACAAATACACATTATATTTACAATATTCTGTTGTTGTAATCAAGTTTCATAAACAACAAATGAATTAACGTAAATCGTCTTCCTCTTATCGGCACGCGATACATAAAGTCAAATTTCATATGTTTCAAATTTCATATGCGATTTCATATGTTTCCACTGACTTCTATTGGTATGTTGTAAAATATACGACACTCTCTTGGCTACGTAGGTTTGCCATCTTCTTGGGCATGATGAAATCCAGTTTAGGACTGTAGTTGAATCAGTCCACAGTTAATATTTAATTGTGTTGTTAGTGCTTAAGGGTTCTAGTAATGAGATCATCAGTTTTGTGAGTAAGGCAGTAGCACAAAGCTCGAGGCGTGGGAAACTAATTGTGGGGTCTTGGCACTAACAATGTTAATAACGAAATCCATCTTGGCCATGTGTGTAGAGCCATCTAACTATTCTTATATCTTCAAGTTTGATCATATGTACTTGCTCTGTATCGAAGTATATTCTTCTCGAATAAAAGTTGGTAACTTCAAGTTGGTCACACAAATGTTACTTGAAGTAAAATGAGTCATTAATGGGAGAATATTTTATTCCTATAATATTGAAACTTCCTGCGATTCATCTTCAAGATTCAAGACCAAAAAGCGCCCTTTTGCCTTCTTGCAAATTGTGATTGCTTCTCCCATCATATTTTATCACTTCAGCTGCCTATGGATAATCTGCTTGCGGAACATTTTTTCTATATCTGCATTGAAAATTATTTGATGCTTCCGAAATCTATGGATTACCTCCACCAAACTTTACCGAACCGTAGGACCCGCGACCAACTAATCATTTAACGAAATTCGTTTTGTCGTTTTCGCTGATCCATCAAATACTACTCTCATCTTGGTAGTCGTGCTTTTCTCCCTTAAAATGCCGTGGTGGTGTAAATAATATTCATTCAAATTTGCAAGCTGAACAGTTTCCATATGCTTCAATTGGAGGTACTCTTCCAGAAATTGAACATATTGATTTTGGAATAATTTATTACGCTAAAATCAAACCGTTTTATCGCCATTGTTCGTGAATCCCTTAATTCCGGTACATTTGAATTGGTGTCCCAGCTATAATCCAGCCAAGGCTTGTATTTTGAGCGTAGAGGTTTTTAGTAATTCTCCGTTTGAGTAATACTTCAATCTTCTCACACTTGTAAAAATTCGGATCGGCCGTTTTTGGACTTCCTTATCCATTTCCCACTTAATTACAGGTTGATAAGAAGAAATTTTCGGTACAATAAGAACTGTGGCTGTTGTTACTCTATTAAAATAAAACATAGTACCTAATCATGAAAATTTTGCACCTTGAGATTTTTACAGATTTATTTCTTTTGAGGTCTCCTGAATGCGAAAAAGTGGTTTTCGAAATGGTGTCTGTCTGTCAGTCTGTCAGTGTGTCAGTCTGTCTGTGTCCTCTCTACAGCCCAGATGGTTTACCCAATCGAACTGAAACTTTAGATTTAAGCTTTTTTGATAAATTGAGAGGTCCCAGTGAATTTTACTCCCAATCGGCTAACCGGAAGTGGCCATCTATTCCCTTGGTCCAGAAAATTTATTTTGCAAATATCTTAAAAACTATAAGATTTACAAAAAACTACTTAATACAAAATGTTTCCAAAAATTAAAAACAAATAAAAATAAAACATAAAAAATTAAAAAAAAAAATTAAATTTCTCAAAATTCTCTGTTCGTAAAAGAAAGTCGTGTGTTGGCCACACCTCCATTTTTTATATGGAAATTGCACCCTAAAATTTCAGCTGATGCGTAATGTAGCTACACCTTTTGACACTCTGGACCTTGTATCATTGCATCAACTTTGCCATTTTTATTGTCAAATCATCGTGTAGCTTTATTTGGTCGAGCCTGGCTGGACGCTATACAACCAAATTGGCGTTAATTCTTTGTCAGTCAAATTAATCAAATCAATGAAAATATTGAGCATTCTATACTAAGTTCGTTTCCGAATTTGGTATCAGAGAATAAAAATCATGTCATTCACGAGGATAAAGCTGATGTCCATATTAAGTCGTCTACTCCAATTTTTCATAAGTCGTACCTAGTTCCGTTGCGATTTAAAGAGAAAGTATCAACGAAAATTAATAGGTTGATAAGTGATGAAATAATAGTTCCAGTTAAATATTCCGAATAGGCTAGTTCTGTATGAGATATTTGTTAATGTATTGATTGTAAAGTCACCATAAATCGATTTATTCATGTGGAATATTATCCTCCTCCATTTATAGAGGGTATTTTTGCCAATATCAGTAATTGTTTCTATTTTAGTGTGCTAGATTTGCTGACCATTACAAGTCTCTCCGTCATCACAACATTTATTAACGATTAATACATATCGTGGTCTTTTTCAATTCACCCGTCTTTCGTTTGGTGTAGCTAGTACATGCACCCCAATGTGTATTGTGATTTAGATGATATAATCATTAGAGGAATTTCGAAATAATTCATTTCTTACCTTATAACGTCTCAATAGCCACAATGTGAAAATTAATCTTAGGAAATGTTGTTTTCTTCAAGCGAAAGTTAAATATTTAGGTCATATCTTGACAAACAACACTATTCAGCCGAATCCTTAATAAATACAGGCACTAATGGATGCGCTTTCTCCTAAAAATTTACTATCGGCGATTTATTTCCAAACTGTCCGCCAAATTAGTCGATTTTTACGCGCAATTAAATAAAGGCGTTTATCAAAGTCTTTTCAAGAAGCAAAGAAGTTAATAACTCATAACAATGTCCAGGAATTATTTGATCCGAATAAGCCAATAAAAATATCTACGTGTGGAAGCCCTTATGGAATTGGGGCTGTAATTTCCAATATGATAAAGAGGAGGAAAAGCCGGTAATGTGTGCATCATGTATTTTATCAGCAGCTGAGAAAATTATTCTCAGATTCACAGAGAGGCATTGGCCGTCGTATACGCCGTTAAAAAATTCCACAAATATAGTATATATGGCATAGTGATTACTGTATATATGGATCTCCAAGCTTTAAGGGAAATATTTAATCATAATAAAAATAATCCAAGCATCGCAGCAGCAAGATTCCAGTAATGATCGATAATTCTTTCGATGTACAATTATAAAATACTACATCGACCTGGATCAAAAATATCGGAAATATCGAATGCAGATTATAGTACGAATATTAGGCACATAAGAAGTGTAAATTCAATAAATGTGCGATAAGATCTCGAGTACGACAAACCGTTTTAAGCAAGGTATTAGAATATATCAAAAATGGATGGCCTGAGCCAATAAGCGATAATGTAAAACCTATAAAGATAAAAAATCTTAGTTATGTTCTGATTGATGGGTGTATATTTTATGGTAACCGTTCACTAATTTCAGTAAGTCTTCGTCAAGAAATTTTAAATTTATGTCATCAAAATTACTGTGGAATTGTTAAGATGAAAATGCAGTTTAGGTCTTACTTTTGGTGGCACTCAATAGACAAAGAAATCGAATAACTTGTGATGGAATGCGAAATTTTTCAAAAAAGTTTAAATATACTAAAGGAGCACATATATTCCAGTTGGCTAGCCACAACTGTTCTTTTTAAACGAATCCATTTGGATTTATTTTCACTTCGGAGGTAACATATATTTAATATTAGTAAATATGCTTACAGCAAGTTTTTAGATATAAAACTAATGCATAATAACACATGTCAAAACCTATATCAGGAGTTGTCAAATTGTTTTTCAATATTCGGGTTGCCATCCGAAATTGTTACAGATAATGGACTTCTTTTCGAATCATACGATTTAAAGAAATTTTTCGAGAAACGAAAAATGATACGATATCACCCGCAATCAAATGGGTTACCCTCGAACAAAAGAATTTACCAATAGCAGATCAAGTAAACCGGTATCTAATGAATTTGCGTAATTCACCAAGCGGCAATTCACCGAAAAGCCCATCTGAGCTTTTATTTTCTTTAAACCAAAAGCTGTATTAGAGCTTATAAATAATAAAAAACAAGTTACATGTAACTTAACCAATAATTGTAACAATACTAATAATATTAGAGAGAATATTATAAAGCTCTAATTGTTCTTATAGAGCTTAGTAATAAAGCAAAATGTTCCACATGCAAATAGAGCTAATTCCATCAGTAAACATCAGCATAAAGCTGAAAATTGTAAATATTTACATTATAGGAGCTATTAATAATAGAGCAATTAGCTTTAAATGGTGCTCTAGCAACGCTTTTGAAGCTTATTTGGAAGTTAAATGAAGCCCGTTTGGCGCATTTTAGAGTAACATTTTTCCGCTTGAAGAACCGAAATAATATCTTTTGTAGAGCTATTAGCCCTATGTACAAAATCCGAGCCTTGTGTCAAGTTGTTATTATCGAACTTGTAGCTCTTTTGATGTATATTTATTACAGTTCATACCTTTAGAAAAGAGCGATAATGGAATCAAATGACTAAATAATAAAATAAAATATAACAAATGTGTTTTAGATTATAATACTATATTAAATGAACATTCAATGCAAAATGTTCAGGAATTTTATAAAATTGCTACATAATTCTATTTTTGTTAAAATAGTGATGAATTAAATAAATTATATTATGTATAACAGAACACGTATTAATAGTAATAACCCATCAAAAATGACGAATGTTTTTCATAAGTTTTTTGTATGGAACTTGTTCAGAAACTCGTGCTCTCAAGAAAATATTTTTCAAATCTACTTGACCGTTGTAGGAGTTATACGAAACAGAAAAATGTGGTTTTGCAGCCACAAGAAAAAGGTGGTTTTAATTATCCCTCTTTCTGATAGTGCTCCAGCTCACGACTGGATTGGGCCGCCTCAACGATGCTCCTCCAAATAGTTCGGTATATGATAAGATAAAGTGACCGGCATGTTGAAGTACTTTTCAACGTTGTTCATTCGTCGAAAAGACGAATCATACTATAATATCATCATGCCATCATACGACCATACCATCACACCAACATTCAATCTTACCATCGTAGCAGCATATCATCATGCTATCACAATGTCTTACCATCTTACCATCATACCATCAAACCAACTTACCTTCATATTATGACATCGTAACATTATACCATCATAACATCATACCATTATTCCATCATAACATCTTACCATCACAGCATTATACCATTATTGGATCAGATCGTCATATAACATTAACCCATCACACCGTGATACCATTACACCCTCGTACCATCATACCATCACACCATCGTACTATTATGCCATCATAGCACTATTTCATCTTACCATCATAGCATCTTACCATATTATCGTCATACTATCATACAGTCCTACCATCAAACCATAATATCATCACATTATCGTAGCAACACCATAACAAGATCATACCATCATGCCATAATACCATCATATCATCATACCATCTTACTTTCATAACAACAAGTGGCCACGACAATTTTCGGTTTTGAATGTCGCGTACTTTGATTCAAATCACAACCTAAAACCAATACATTTTGTAGCTAACTTCATGCGTTGCAGTCAGACATTCGAACATACAAGGTAATTATTATTATTGGGCTATAGTTTTTAAAGCTATTTCTGCCGTTTATTATTTATAGTGAATGTTTATAAGATAATTAGAATAACTTTATTGCGCCTGGAAAATAAGTTTCAATTACTAAAAATCAAAGATAAAAAACCTGTACAAAATTAGGAAAGATTTTATGTTTTATGAAATAGCCCAACTTTCCATTATGAGGTATTAGTATATCTGTATTTTTCTTTGCTCATTGATATTTTTTCATATAATTGTCGAAAGTCAGAGCAACCAAAAAATACGGTATAAAGTTGTTATATTCACGTCTGGGCTCTTGTAAAATATTAGCTTTATTAAACATTATTTTTCTACAATAATAAACACTCTATAAAACAAAATTCTTCACAGAAGCAGGTTAGCTCTTTTTCTCTCTTCTTTAAAACATCTTCTAGCTTTTAAGCTAGTAGCTCTGTTGGCTGCACCATATGTTTTATTATAGCAAAATGAAACGATCCACACAAGCATAAGTATTTTAATTTGTAATTATAATTTTTTTAAAATAATAACTGTATATATTTCAGAACTCACAATCATTTAGAATACAATGGTGTGTTTTGATATCCACCATTAAATTAGTACAACTAAACGAAACAAAATCATTAAAAATCATCCCTACGTGCATCCAGATGAAACAGCTTGGGTGACTAGACCATGCGTAGTAAATAGAAGGAAAATAAATCATTCAATATGGCGGAATAAATTGAGAAACAATTACTCTTAACAAATCTGACAAGTCTATGACAGTGATTGTGACACTTCTGCGGAAAGTGGTACGAGCAATAGGTTTAAGAATCCTAATATCACCCGTTCGCCTCAACTCGACTTCAATTTGATCACGAAGGACATAAGAAGGACAAAAGGAAACGCCCGAAATTAGAAGTAGGGGACCTTCCTGATGAAATTTTACCTTGACTTTTATAATTGAAAATCGTAGACCTTATAATAAACGTGAAAAGTACATGCATGAGGGAGGGCTATGGGAGGCTGATGGAGGAGGGAGGCTGTATGGAGTGTGGGAGGGGGGTCAAAAAGAAGTATACAATCAAAAGTTGTAGATCATACAAAGATCTACAACCATTGTAGTGGTTACTTTTTAACATAACCTCAAAATTTCCGTGAAAAATGCGAAAAATCGTTATTTTTTTCTTCGTTTTTATCTTCGATTTCCGCAAAAATGATTTAATTTTGACGAAACTTGGTGAAAGTATACCTTTTCGTGTCTTAAATACCCACAAATTTGTTTTAACCTAAAATTTTAATATAAAAAAAACAAGAACTTTCCGAGAATTTATCTTTTCCGGCCCGAAACACTTTTTTCAAAAAAAACATTTTACATAGAAAAATCATCGTATAGGGTTCTATCGGTGCTCATTTTTTTCGATTTGACATATGCTATTTGGTTATATTAATAAATATATATGTAGTCACAATTCAAAAACATGCTCACAAATGTAAAACAAACCAAAAATACCAATTGTTGATAATTTGTTTCAATTTTTAAAAACAATTCAAGAACTGATTACATCATTCAATTGCATGGAACAAATACTAAAGAAACTGTATTTCGTTGTTTGACCCGAAACTTTATTTTGTTACAGTATTGCTATAAACATTTCAGTCGAATAATTTTTTGTACCGAAGGATCTAAACCATTTCTCTTTAATTTTTCATTTCTAAACGGGTTTTCACTTTAACTAATTCCTTTACTTGATTGTATTACAGATTAGCAGTATGGATGATCTTGCTTGTATTATTTGCGATGAATCTGGAAAGAGATTCGAGGACGACTAACAGAATGCTATAAATAAGTTGATTGATTCCAGTAAAAACAAGAAGCGATCGAAAGTGCAGAAAGTGGGTCAAAAGGACATCAGCATCTGTTCACAAACGATATTCAGATACGAACAACCGACGCAGTACGATAAATAATGCTGCAGTCTCAGATCATAGTCAAAAATTTATTGAAGGTAAAAACATTATAAAAAATGCCCTTGGTTTCGGTTTTCAAACCTTTTTTTTTGTGGTGGCGCTAGTAATGATACGAAATAACACGTTAAAATAGTAAAAAAAATTAAACTAGTGATAAAATAATTAAGACTCTTGAAAAACGAAAATCTTCTTAAATATTTCACAAAAATTTGATGGAACTTTTGAATAAAAAATAAGGTTTAGTTAAGGTACAAGCTCTCTACCATGCACTCTGTATGTCTACGTTATATGTACATACACTTTCTGATCAGCTTAGACGCCCAACACAACACTTGCACCGAAAAAAATAACGGAGGAATGTGGGAGGAATCAATGTCACAACTCCGTCGTCAAGTGTAACTTCCAAAAAAAACAAACGCTAGAGTAAACAAGATTTCGTCTTCAAATGTGATTGGCAAGTTCAGATTTACTGAAGTTAAACGCCTTGAAAAGAAAAATGCAAGAGGACTGAAAACAACATTTATTCAGTGCATTTTTAGTGATGATTCCATCCATAAGACCAAGAATATCGACGGAAGATTTTACTTGGCTCTATTTTAAGTGTCCAAAATTAAAAATCAAAAGGCTATAATGAATTCATGGAAGTTTTTTATTTAAAATCTGATTCAACGTCTGAACAACATGTTGACTCCAAATTGTTTTTGGATTAGGATAGATGTTGCAGATAATATGTATACCGGAACACACACCAAATATTATGTCAATATTTTCTTGATATGTTGGCAACGATTCTATTAACTATCATCGAGCATACGAATTAGGCAGGAAATCTGTTAAATCAATAATAGGACAGGATTTTGAAAGTGTGAAATTTACACGAAAAAAAAAATTCTCTGAAAAGTGTTCAATCATTAGTTCAAGTAAATATTGAGACCATTCAAATAAATCCATTATTATTGTTTTAACTTTTATTTGTTAATATCAATAGCAAAGCTGACATGAAAAAATGTTAAAAATTCGTGCTATCACTTTTTACAGAAAACGTCTTCAGAAAAAACATTAACAACTTTATAGTATTTTATGGTTATCTGGACAATGAGGCTGATACTGAAAACTCAACAGCATCTTCAACAAAAACAGCTGTTGTTGAAAAATAATAAAAATAAGAATGGAATGATAAAAGAGTTGTCAAAAGCATTAACATTTAAACGATAAACCATTTAACAAGCAGAAGAAGATGCTGACATATTAACTATTAATACAGCAATAGAAATCGCCAAAAAAATAAGATTATAAATGCAGCAACAGGAGCGCTGAATATAAAAAAAAACTGTCATTGTTGAAGACCAAGATATTGATATTTTGATTCTTTTAAATCAATTAATTTGAACTAATGCGACAATTTACTTTCGCCAGCCAGGTTCAGGCAATGTAAGCGACTCAATGTATTCGTCAAATAATTTTAAGTTTATAACATCTGATTTTGAAGGCACAGGAAAAAAACAACATTGAATTCACTGATTAAAACTCCCAAATTGACATAGTTGATAACTTTTTTGTCAGGCTAATGCAGAGACAAAATAACTGCAACCAAGTGGGGCTGGAAAGAATTGCTTTTGAATAATTGAAATGATATTCCTGATTTTGTGATTTTTTAAAATCGAATGTCCTTTCATCATCCTATTTAGGATTAAATATCCCACGCATGATGGGTCTCTTGAAAATCGTTAATCAGCTATACTTTCTGTAATTATTAATCAGAGTCCAACTATTACCCCCAAATATGGTAACCAACTTGGTCAAGACTCTTTATAAAGTCTTTAAAAGCTTAAATAAGACATTTTCAACCCGGTTGCAAATAGTAGTTAAATTTATGTAAATTACCAATGGACAAAAAATTCTATCGTCATTTGAAATACCAGTATCCTTTAGAAATTTTCGAGGAAGGTTGCACCTTCACTTTGTACTGATTTTTTCCGAACCAAAACAATGCAATTGAAATTAGTGATTGGCCGGTCTACAAAGATATTTTATTCTAGGGCATTACAGAGAGACCGTTCAATTTAGTATTTCAATTCTTGCATTGATTTTGGGTAGGATGCCTCAATTTAAATAGAACCACTCGGTCATAAGATTTTGGCACTAATTAAGCATTAGCTAGTCGTCAAATTTATCATCATAAAAAAACCGATTTGAAATTTAGACATTTCTTTTCAAAAACCGACATAACACTCTGTTTGACATAACAAATTAAAAGAACAAACAAATATAATAAAAAATCCGGAACGTTTGATTGTATTTTTTTGGGTTTGTTTAAAATCTTCCCTTTAAACTAAAAAGTAGAAATAAAACCGAAATTGACGCTACAATCTACACAATATATTTCTTGGCTTTTGAACTGATCCTGGTAAAATTGTTCATGAAATGATGTTCGGAAGATCTGTCCCGATTTCAATGTAATCTGAGATTTTGGTGGTTTTTCTTAATTTTATTTTTTCCAGAAGTATTGAGTTCATTCGAGATAATCGTATTTATTTATAGTTAAGTTGTTTAATTGATGATACGATCGTGAGCGTGTGCTCTTCGAAGAGGATAGACGTGCTTTTTCTGTCCTCTTCAAAAATGTAATTTTATTTTAATTTCATTGTGTTTTATTAGTGAATTAGTGATATAATAATTAGTGATATAGTTTCTTTATGAAATAATAATTTAAATGTTAGTGAAATGGTAATTAAAGGCAATGTTTTATATTTATAGATCAAGAAATCGTTTAAGTGCATGATTTTAACTTTTGTGTGATTGTACATGAAATTCAATTTCAATTTTAATTACTAAAGTCTGATAATTGGATAGTATTAAAAAAGATTTTAACTTAAATAGAAATACGTCGTATTTAGTGATGGACTAAATTGATCTTTTTTGTTAAAAATCATATGAGAAAATAAACAAAACAGAATAAAAAAGATCGATTTAGCACTTCACTAGTCGTAGTTAATTTCATATTAGATTTTATTTTTACGTACACTTAAATATGTTCTTGTGTTTTATTTTACACACAACAATCGACACAAATATATGCTTGAAACGTGATACATAGCAAAGCCAACGAAATGTTTATACAGCCGTTTTTTTCGTTTTAACACAGATCCTATCAAGGAAATGTACTTTATATTGTTTGTTTTTGTCTTTTAATATACAAACAACAACAAAACGGAGAGACATTTTTGTTGGTTTTGGTATAGTGGTCACAAACATTTTCCTGTATCTTGATACATAGATCAGGTATGTTTGTATGTTGGCTATAAGGGTGTTATCTATAATATTATGAGAGCATGTTGGGTCTACTGCTGCGCACATGGAAGATGGTTCAAAATATTTACCTTCAATGTGTGTTGGTGGTTTAGTATATAAGATTCTGTTATTTGTATGTTGGTGTTGTTTTCTCTCTTTGTGTTTTTAGTATTCATGAAACAACTATGGTGTTCTTGATAAAACATGAACTATACAAACACAACGAATTTTAGTGTCAGGCAGTTACTGTGAATGGTGTTCGCTATCGTGAGATGATACCGAACTTTTTATGGCCCAAATTGGAAGATATGGATGTGGACGATATGTGGTTTCAACAGGACGGTGCAACTTGCCACACAGCTAACGAAACAATGGCTCTTTTGCGCGACAAATTCAATGGCCGTGTTATCTCACGTGGTGGCGATGTCAATTGGCCGCCAAGATCATGTTATTTGACACCGTTGGACTTCTTTCTTTGGGGTTATTTGAAAGAAAAGGTGTACGTCGATAAGCCAGCAACAATTCAAGAGCTAAAGGATGAGATAATTCGGCACATTAACGGCATAGAACCTCAATTATGCCTAAGCGTCATCGAAAATTTGGACCATCGGGTGGAGGTGTGCCGCCGAGGTCGCGGCGGCCATTTGGCCGATATTTTGTTCCATACATAATTGAACCATACCATATTATCATAATAAAAAGAATTGACAATAATTTCCTAAATAATTTGTGTTTTATTCAAAATCAACATCGGCCCTTAAAATTTAACCACCACTTCGTATAATCGAATAAGTTTGAGTCGAATTGGAAACCGCCTTATACTATAGTTTATTTATGTATGATTAATTTTTTTTTTTACAAACTGCATCACATTGATTTAAATTAATTTAATTAATATCATAAAATTAAAAATTAGCTAAACTATATAAATAAAATGCTTATTTGGAAATATTGATTTGATTTGAGTTGAAATTTGGTTTTCAACACATAATGACAAATTCATTTATGTATGCAAAATTTCGATTAAACGAATGTGAACAACGTGGAATTGTGTAAAAACATTTCGAAAAGCTAAATGAAGATTGAAGTTTGGGTTGCGGTTTTCACACACAAACGTCAAGATTACTTATATGGCACACCGATAAATTTTTAAAAAAATAATGTTTAATTTTCCTTTAATTGATTTATTATTTTACTTACTGTGCATGCTTGATTTGGCAGGGTAATATGTCCGTAAACGGAGTTAAAGTGTAATGGATATATTTATATTTATTTATAGATTAAGAAATCAAATTCTTGATTTCTTGATTAAGTGCATGATTTTATTTTTGTGCGCTTGTACATGGAATTTTAATTATTAAATTCTAATAATTGGATCGTACTAAAATTTTTTTAACTTAATTTGATATACGTCACAGTTAATGTCATACGTGCATTCATTTTTACGCATATTTGAATGTGTTGATGTGTTGTATTAAATGTACAATCGATAAGGACCAACAAAATGTTTATACAAGCCGTCTCGTTCGCTCTTTACACAAATCTTTTCAAGAAAATGTACCATTTATTATTGGTTTTTGTCATATAATATTTAAACAACAACAAAAACAGAGGGACATTTTTGTTGGTTTTGTTATAGCTGAGCCTTCTAGAGTATAGAGCCATAATCATAATGACGTATTTTTTTGAAGCTTTTTTAGTGGTATAACTTTTCATTGATTTCCCTAGGAATTCATAGTAAAAATGATGTTTTTTAGCGTCAAGTTTTTAAATGAAAAAAGCTAAAATAATATAAAATGCTTATATAAATGTTTTCTACATACTGTAACCTATCTTTTGGCGGCCAACACGTTTTATATATTGGGATAATCTACAGTTGGCACTAGGAAGGTTCTTTGCCGCCAAATAAACTGATCGTACAAACCCTTACGTGTTGAAATGAATTTAAAAAAACTAAGCGGCATATCCACACTCATCTGGACTAACCCAGCTCAACACCATCATCAATCAAAAGAAATTACTTCTTCGTTTTAATTAATTTATTATTTGAAAATTAAAAAAACTGAATAATTTAACAATATCATCGACACACAATTATGCTGGGAGCATACAAAAATAGAAATATGTGTATATATATAATCAAAAAAGACTCACCATAAGCTCGCCAAGAGTACTCTCCGCAATATATGGAAGCTGAAAACTCAAAATTTTACTTATATGAAGGTATGCTTCTCACACACTGCACTACTATTTAATGTTAAACTCTACTCTTAAAACTACTTATTATCTATGTACATATGTATATGTACTTATCACTTATACGTATATACGTATACACCTTTTCCTTTTATTTTATATTTTTCTTGTTTTTCCACCAATTCAATTCAATTTTCTTTCTTCCTTTTTTTTTATTGGTCACTATAACTACACTATTTTCTACAGTATTTTTCCCGGCGGAATAAGATAATCCGGAATTCCAACGTTAACCTTGTGTGACAAGGTATATGGTGAAAACACGCAATCTGATGATATCAATTAAGTTGTTCACTGTCAATTTAATCCATGGCCCCCCCCCCCCGCTAAAACTAAAAAACGCAAACGCAAAACTTAGCACTAGTAACACCAAACTTCGATAATAACCTACCCGCTAAAGCAGCGGCCCTAAGTCTCGGAATAGAATTTCCACCTAGTTAGGTTTTTTTTTTGTATTCACTTTTACCTATGAGTAGTAAATGAATAAAAAAAATCAAACATAATTCCTCGTAAAACAAATATACATACGTTTAATAACCATTAGCAAAGGCTTACCGTTAAACATTCGCTGAGGAACTAGTTTTACACCAAAATTATTCCAAAACTATATATTTCGGATAAATATTTTTTTATTTTTTTTTATCGAATGATTAAAAAAAAAAAAATCACTTCTTTTACCTCATTTTTATACGCACAAATATATATATTTTTTTTTTTAAAACTAACTTAGCTTGCAAATTTAAATCAAGCTTCATCTGTGGTATCTCAACAATAATTCGAGAAAAAAAATTTCGCATATTCCAGAAAGATTTTTTTTATTTTATATTATTTACAGTTTATTTTATGTACAATATTATATACCTCGTCTTCATTTAGCATATACGCGCATTTAACCATGAAAAAAGCCCGCCTAAAATTATCTATATGTATATTATTTCGGTACCTATAGATGTTTTAAACCAATAAATAACAAAATATGTACAAGACTTGTGTAATTGCTTAATTTGTGTATGTACGTACATAATATAATTGTCTCTACAGATGCGATATCGTTTTAATTCCTATACACCAAAAAAAATTTAAAAATGCATCGATTTGCTTACAAAAAAAAATTAAACAGAAATGACTCATCATTCATCGTCATCAAAAAAAAATGAATGGACCGAATATTATATAAAAAATAAATAAATAAAAGTTCAATGACCTACATATATAATCAAATAATCAAAAAAAAACAACTTCAAATTCAATTCATGATACTATTTTCTAAAGGGTGTCGGATACTATCATTTTTTATTTTTTTTAAGGATCGAATAAAATTTTGCTTTACACAAAAAATTGTTTTAATGGCCGTAACAGGACAGGTTATAAAAATCTATTGGCGTACAATGGCTTTTATAAGCTGAAAACAAAGTGGCCATCCAAAAGATATCTCGTCATAACTAACCAGGACATACAAATACAATGCATTTTTATTGATATTTACTGTGGTTTTAAATGTCTCCCGTGGTATACGCCTAAAATTTTGTCACATTCGTCCTTTATTTGATAGTTCACATTGCCTATTCTTTGAGTGATTGTTCCCTTAATAAATATATGTGCAAATTGCGTCACTCTGTGAGTGAGTACGCACAAACACTTTCTGACCAACATTATATGTTATAGGTCGGGTTCTTAAATTGTATCTACTTGCGCTTTTTAAATATGCTTTTTCGATGTCAGCTTTGATCTGCTCGTGGATAATAGATAACCTGCTTGGTAAGGGAAGAATTATTTCGCCTTCCGATAAAGCTCCTAGCTGTCTTAGCATTCGGTAATCGTTTGCATGATTTATCTTGTGGTACCCGAAGTTGAGAAAATGAAGAGAATTCCTAACGCTTTCATGGATACCATTGCGAAGTGCGGATGCTATCTCAGGTAAATGTTTATCCCAGTGTGTATGTTTACTGCCTATGTAAGCCCTGATAGCGCCCAAAATTGAGCGGTTGACTCGTTCAGACTGGTTTGACTGGGGTGAATAGATAGCTGTTTTTGAATCAGTTACGCCATAGCCTTTCAGTAGATCCTTATACTCGACACTTTTGAACTGAGATCCATTGTCCGAGTGAATAGTCTCCGTCACTCCATAGACGAAAAATATCTCATTTTTTTAAAAATTCTACAATTTGTTGTGACGTCCCCTTGCTTAATGCCTTCAATACCACGAATTTCGTGAAATGGTCCAGAACTATTAAAATCATAGTTTTTCCTTGAGTAGATCGAGGATACGGCCCTAGTAAATCTACGTAGACTCCCTGCCATGGCCTAATAATTTGATACATATCGCCCATTGGTGGTCTCAGCGATCGGTTTGGTGCTTTTGACATTTTACAGGTGTCACATTTCGAGATGAACTCTTTCACTTGTCTTGTCATACCAGGCTAGTAATAAAATCTCCGTAGTCTTTCCAATGTCTTAGCAATTCCACCGTGCGATGCTAACGGATCATTATGTTCCTTCTCTAACAGTTGATTTCTTATTTTCATCGGTGTCCACAATTTCCAAATAGATAGATCAGATAACTCGCCGTTTATTTTTGGTTCGAGCCGAATAAAGATACGTTCGTTATCTACACGAAATGCTGGAAAATTGTTTGGATCAAGTAAAATTTTTGAACGTTATGCCTTGTATTCTTCGTCTTCGAACTCGGATGATGCTATTTCCATTAATGCGTTAATTTTTAAGATACTGGACAAATGCTCTTCTTTAGAATCACAGTAAACGCGCGACAGCATATCTGGAACAACATTTTCTTTACCCTTCTGATGTTCTATTTTAAAACGGTACTCCTGTAATTTTAAGCTCCAACGTGCGAGTCGACCACTTAAATCACGTTGTCACATGAGCCACTTCAGACTTGCATGATCTGTAATCAACGTGAATTCATGTCACTCCACGTAAGGTCTAAATTTTTTGATTGCTAGTATCGCTGCCAAACACTCTAATTCTGTGACGGAATAGTTTTTTTGTGCTTTATTTAGCTTTTGAGACATATAGGCTATGGGTCGTTCATTTTGTTCTTCGTCTCTTTGATACAAAACTGCACACACGCTTTCTGTATTTGCGTCACATCGTATAAAAAAAGGTTGGTCATAAGAAGCATTCACCAATACTGGAGCTGTTGTCTAAAGTGTTTTTAACTGGCTGAAAGCGTCTTGTGCCTCTTTAGTCCAACAAAACTTTCCCTTTTTTAGGCAGTTAGTGATACGAGCTGTGATTGAAGCGAAGTTTAAGATAAACCTGCGATACCAGCCTGCCATTCCGAGTAGTCTTCTTGTCTGTTTTATGTTCTCTGGTGGAGGTAAGTTAATTATTGCGTCTATTTTGTCCGGGTCAGGTCGCAAGCCCTCTTCGCCTACTAGATATCCTAAATATCTAATTTCTCGCATAATGAAGTTGCTTTTTTCGACATTAATAGTCAGTCTCGCCGTCCGTAATAAGTCTGCGACCAACTCTAGCAATTCAAAGTGCTCCCTCAATATGGCAGTGATGACCAGCAAATCATCTAAATACACAAAAACTCTATCTTGAAGTTCGTGAGGAATTACTAGGTGCATCAACCGACACATTGATTGAGCTGCTTTACACAGCCCAAATGGCATCACTCTGAATTGATAGAGTGGTCGCCCTGGTACCGTAAAAGCAGTCTTGTCACGTGATGATTCCGCAAGCGGAATCTGCCAAAAGGCGTCTTTTAAGTCAAGTCCCGTAATGTATTTTGTCTCAGAGAATCTACCAAAAATTCCGTCAATTATGGGAAGTGGGTACGCGTCTTTTTCTGTCACCGAGTTCAGTTTTCGTGCGTTCAAACACAGTCTTGTCTTTCCGTTCGGTTTTCGTACGAGTGTCACCGGCGAACTCCATGCACTTTTACTCACTTCAATCACTCCTAAATCCAACATTCGATCGATTTCCTCGTAGAGACATTGCTGTACGGCAGGTGATATAGGATAATATCTTTGTTTAATTGGCTTAACGCCTTTTGTCACTATAATTTTGTGCTCGTACAGCTTTGTCTTTCCGAGTCCATCTTTCGAAAATGATGGAAATATGTTTACAACTCTATCACGTTCTTCTTGTTCCACTTTACTCAAAACATGTGTGTTACTTTCTTCTGGCTTTTGTAACTCATTTATATTACAACTTGGAACAATCTTAAAAATCTCCCAAAAATCGATACCAAGATATACCGGAGATTCTAAGCTTGGTACAATACAGAACTTGATTTTCTCGGTTTTAGAGCCAAATGTTACGGGTAACCATACATAACCTTCTATGTTGTTTCGTGTTCCGTCAGCTGTTTTAATAAAGGAATTTAATTTGCAATATTTAATATTTAGATCTTGCAGAAATTGCAGTGAATTTTTTCCTAAAACACTTACGGAAGCCCCGCTGTCTAGTAAAGCGTGCATTGGTTTAGAGGCAAGAACAATTTCGGCATAAGGACGTGGATCATTTTTTATGAAATTATTAGAAATAGTGGAAATGCAATGTTTTATGAAAAATCTTTTATTTTTGAAATATTTTAAGGATCCATTGTGTCTTTTAGATTTAAATAATAAATGTGGCTGTTTAAGAGTATGGGTGATAGGTGAAATTATTGTGGACCTTTTGAATTTGGCTTGTGTTGTAAAATTCTCATGTTCATCATACTTTGAGGAGTTGGGTTTTGAGTTTTCGGACGGCATTAAAATTTTCACAACTATTTCTTGCACCAATGATGCAATTGACTTTCAATCTGATCCGATAAACTTCAAAGCTTCGTGTATACGTCGTATAATTTGATGATATAAATCTACAAATGCAAAACAATCTGTTTTACCCGATTATACTCACCCGCTGGTTAAATTTACTTTTTTGACGATTGCATTATTGAAAGTGTCGATAAGTTTAAGAATTTAGGTATAACTTTTACTTCGAATCTATCATTTCATAAGCACATTGAGGGTTGCATTTCTAAAGCGAATTCTATGCTTGGGTTTGTTAAAAGGTTTTCCAAAGATTTTCAAGATTCTTACGTGATTAAAATTTTATACATCTCGTTTGTTCGTTCATTGTTAGAATATATTGTTGTTGTATATGGAATCTGTTTTATAATAACTATTCAGATCGCATAGAGAGAGTATAAAAGCGCTTTTAAATGTAAACTCTCCCAAAGCTACCTAGAGATGCAAGCCTGCCTGCTTTCGTAATTCCAGCGTATCGAGGTAGATGCAAATTAATAAATACTGAGCCCCTCTTTATTCGTATAGACCCATTAAAAAATTGGTGCCAAAGCATATTTTAGATTATTGGTAAATTTTGAAAAAAAAATTTTGGAAATATTTTAATGATATAATTTAATTAAATTTTTTAATAATGTAACCAGTTCGTTATAACTAAATAAACAATTAAATAAGTTGATGATAAGGATAACTAAATAAATAATTAAATTCACAGATATTCAGGAATTTAAAAAAAAGTAAACAATTACCAGTAGTTTACTACTGAAAAACGCGTGTCCATTTTCACAACGTAACGAACACTGTACCATATATCTCTGCCGGAAATTAAGTTCAAGTGTTTTAGTTTGACCCTACAAGACTTTTAAAATAAAGAAAAAGGGTGAATATGGGATGCTTCTTCAATGTTAAGGGTATCTCGCATTAAACAGCGTACACTTTATATTTTGACGTCATGTACGGCACACAATCTATAGGAATTCAAAAAATATTTGCTTTATAATCGATTTCAATGTAAAATTAGAGAAGTTGGCTGAACTAATGAAGATTTATTCAAAACTGCTTAAAATATGTCTTCCAAATTGTTTGTGTATATTAAAACTTAAGACAAAAAAGCAGAAGATTGTGAGACACGACTGTTGAGTCACAACCTTATCAAATTTTATATTGACACCATCCAACTCGCGAATATATTTTCTGAAAAAGCAAAGAAAATTATATTAAGTTTATGAATTGAATTATATACATATATATACATATATCAAAATACTTATCTTAGATCTTAAGCTTTATTATCGTTAAATTAATTAAGCTGTAATTACATTAAATTATATAAAATCTTATTGGAATTTAATTGGATTTATACATAACTTAGGCAGAATTCTAATTTGACATTTTTATTGTTTGTTATTATATAGATTTTAGTAGATGAAGAAGGATTATAATATCTCTGCGAAAAAAGCTGAAAGGTCGAAAAAATCACTGAACTGAATTATATTATTACAACAAATTTATGAAAACTGGTTCTTTCGAATTTTCACTTCTTTTCCTCCTTCAAAAAAAAAAACAATTGAAATTTGTAAAAACAAAAATTATTATCATTACAAAATTAACAAGTGATCAATAAAGAACACAAACAAAAAAATTAAAGTTGTTTTCAAAATTTTACTTTCTAAAAATCTATTTTAATAATTTGCAATAAATCATTGTGCAAAATAATAGATTATAGTCAAATAAGATCGACAAAATACCTATTCGTCATTGGAAGCAACGCAAGGTCATTTTACCGCAACATCGTGTAATCATTGAGACGACCTTGCTCCAACAACGACCTCTAAATGTAGAACTACATACGCCTAGAGTATAAAATAAGAGGTCACATTGAATAGGATAGTTTGGTAGTATATGAATTAGGATAGTTTGATCGTTCCATGCAAATTAAATGGTGTTGGTCGACTAAAGGCCATTTAACCCTTTTCGAGTTATAAATAATAAAACAACGCGCGGGCCGGCGATCTTAAATGAGAGAAATATTTTCTGCGATTTTCAAAAATAAAAATTGTTATAAAGAGATCGTCGAACCGCGTGAAAAGGTTTTTGTCCCGTTAACGGCCGTTCATCCATTATCGAAATATAAATAAAAATGTGAAGAAAACAAAAAAATTAGTTTTTCCTCTTTCTCCACTTTAAAATGAACAATTTACACAAATAATAGTGATTGTTCTACAAGTAAAGAAAAGTGAAAGTTTTCCAGCGATTGTAAATTTACGAGAGAGCGTTAGTGAGCAGTTTTAAAAATTTGCGAAACAAAAGTGATTTACCGCATGCTTGGGAAATCTTACACTCGATGGAAAACTCACTTTTCTTTATTTGTAGATCTACTATTTATAAAGAACACATCATGTCGCGGGTAACTGTTTGTTCCATTAAAATGTGTTTTTTTTTCTTAATTTTTAATTTGTACAAACAACTTTATAGAGTAATCGATTTTAAGAAAAATATTATGTTTGAATTCCTATGTATGTTTTGGGCCGTATTATTATGAAACAAAATCAATTGGTTTTCATTCATATTAGACGAGAAATGCGTATTTTAATTAAGAAAACCCATATCTTAATTCATCTTTTTTATTTCGGGATACAAAAAATCGCACGACCTGCGTTCTTAAGTTTTTTTTCTAAACTAAAACTAATCGACAATCGACATGTAATGACTGTCCCAAATTTTATATCAACCAAACTGGTAGAAGTTTTCAAGTTAGGTTTACAGAACATATAAAAGAAATCGGAAAACCAAAAATCGACTCGAAATATGCACAACACTTGACTACAGAAAAACATAATTACACTGACATCAACACAAACTCACAGGTATTACACAGAATACGAAAAGGGTTAATAATGAACAGATTAGAAGAACTGGAAATATACAAGGAACGATATAATCCATTTTTACTAAACAAGAAAATTGGCCGCAACAAATTTACGACCTCATTGTAAATCCGTAATTAATATCACTTTGCACATAAACACTCACAAAAACCAGATGGTCAACAAATTCTTATCTGTTTTTATCATAAAGCGGTAACACCCATTTTAAGACCCATTTAAGTCGAAAAACAAAATAACGGGGAAAGAACATTCAAAAAGGCACGTAGGCACACAAAAAATAAAATAGGGTATAAAAGCAGTTTTTTAGCATAATTTTAGTTAATGTTTGTTAGAAATTTGATAAAGGAGTAACATCCGAAACGATTGTAATTTCATTTACAAATAATTAAATATCACGTTAAAAAAAGTGACAAAACCGAAATATTGTGTTTTATTATATAAAATCTTTTTATTGGTGATATTAGTCCACGAGTAAACAACAAATATGTTAAGAAACAAAATTGTTCGTAAAAGCAAGAGAGAAGTAAATTTTTTTTTTTTTTTTTTTTTTTATTTTTTTTTACAGGGTATTATAAACTACATTAAATTATATTTAATTAATTTTTAATAATATTGTAAGTTTATAAATTAACTAAATTATATAAATAAATACTAATTTGGCAATATTAATTTTGAGTTGAGTTGAGATCAGTTTTGCAACACATAATGACGTATTTATTTATGCATGCCAAATTTTTATTAAACGAATGTGAACTACGTGGAATTATGTAAAGGCAAATCATGATGCTAAATGTATTGATTTTAATTAATTAAATTAATGGATTTATTGAAGTTTAGGTTGCAGTTTTCTCATACAAACGTCAATTTTTCTGAAATGGTACACTTTCATTGTTTTATTATTTTACTTACTTTGCATGCTTGAATTTGGCAGGGTAATATATCTATAAACGGAGTTGAAGTTTTATGGAATATATAAGTAATAAATTTCGTAGATATTGATTTTTGTTTATCTCAATTATGTCAACAAGATTAGTAAAATTGAATCATTAATAATAATAATTATTTTTGATGTCCTGCTTTAGATTCAAAGAATTATGAGTTTTGGAATTGGATTTCAGAGGAAAGAGCACCTAATCATGTAGTTGTTTATTATTAATTATTTATCATTATTATACTAATAATTTATTATCTATTAATTGCTTAGGAGACTGCAAACGGATTATATCTGGCCCAACTAATAATCAAATCTTATCCATCGGTTTGGGGATATATAAATGGTTGTACGATGTGTGCCCGGGAATACTGAAGATCCTATTATAATAATTATTCATTTAAGTAATAAAGTTTAATATTATGTTGATTCTTGATATAATTATAGTACTTAATTAAATTATTGATAAGTCTAGGTGTTGTGGTGCTGTAAAATTATCATTTAAATCGTTTTATATAAGTTTTAAAAAATAATTGAATCTATAATTATGTATTTTCTTTTTCTGGATCGGTAGAAAGTTGAGGATTAGTATTAAGTTGAATTTGATGTTTAAATGGCTTTAAAGGTTATGTTAATTCTGGTTACAATACGTTATAATTAATTTATTAGATATATAAGGACCAGGAATAAGGGAAAAAAACGTTGTTATTTTAAATTTTTGTTAAATATTTTATCAGGTAAATTAATGAAAATCGGACAGGGGTGAAATTATAACATTAATAATTTTTAAGTCCTGTTTTAGATTTAGGGAGTCCTGAGTATCCGACCCTGGATTCCAGAGAAATGATCATCTAATAATGTAGTGAGATTGTGCTGTATTATTCTAACCTATTTATTATATATTGTAATAATAATTTACTAACTATCGATCACATAGTGTCTGTAACCGGGTCGAGTCTGTCACAACTAATAATCTTAACCTATCCTTCGGTTTTGTTATATGTATGGGTGGTATAGGTGTGTGCCCGGGAGTCCGGGAGATCCTGCTATAATGCTTTTCCAATCAATAAAAAAAACCGATTTGAAATTTAAGCAAAACTTCACAAGTTTTCTAGAACATCATCAAATACAATAACATTTAAAATAAAATTTATTTATCAGTCAATGCAACGAGAATGATGTCATTCATAAACTAAACGAGTGAAATAATATTTTTTTTTGTTCTTCATTACTACTGCTATTATTATTTTTTGAGCTTTTTATTCATAAAAAATATTGTTGGTAGCTTTGAACTTATGTAAACAAGGAAAAAAAGGAAAACATACAATTTTATGTTTTAACATGTTTTCCTTACACCAAGCTCCCAGTATCAATAAAAATTAAGTCACTGATTTATTTTTATTAGATGATTTCGTTTTGTGTTATAAAAACGGAAAGAAGAAAACGACGAAAATACAAAAAAAACTCTTTTATGATCTTACAATTTTATCAGATGTTAGTGTGAATTTAAATTTCTATGGGTACACAAAAAATATACAAAAACACAAAATGTATTAAAAAGTAAAATTTATGTCACAAAAATTTATGTGGTGTTAAGGATTGGGGTGTGTCTGAAAGATGAATACATTTCAAGACGATAATGTCATATGGTACTGCATTATTTAGCATACCTTCAGTCTCATTTCAAATCAAATTTAAATTATTTAATATTTTAAGTGCTTTTTGTAATCCAAATATACCTACATACATACATTTATGATAAATATCAACTCATTAGAATTAATTGTGCATACGAATGTATTTATATACGTACCTTATATCTGTTTTAAAGATACATTAATCTGTTTGTAATTTTAAATCACTCTTTTGTGCTTTAGTCTGAAATTAAAAATAAATATATAAAAAAACCAAATTAGTTAAAAATATTATTTTATAAAGTTTTCGAAAATAAATCAAAAAGAGTAGTCTGATTCGAATATAAAAAGCTTTTGTAAAATAAGCTTACTGTATATGAATATTTTTAATATTCATAAAATAAAATATTGAGTTGCAACATAAATTGGCAACATTCAAATAGGTTTACAAAATTCATATTTATATTATTGATTTAATAATTGATTGATTCGTTTTTGCACTTAACTAATTGAACATAAACAAAAAGCTTATTCGTCTACATATCTATATCAATTTAAAATGGTTTTAAAGCAAAACAATGAAACCGCCATATCTCATACTGTGTACTAAAGTTTATTATCACAGCGAATTATAACGAATATAAATTAATTTATTTATTGTGACTTTATAAATCATTTTGTTGTTGTTGTGTGACTTAATCGTTTATAAAAGTAAATTACAAGGTTAATACTTTATAATAATAAAATTTGTTTATATTAATTGGCTTTTATCAGATTTTGTTAATCGTTAAAAAGATTCATTAATTAATGTTTTGATATTTGATATATGTGTTAAAGAAAGTGGGCAAAAGTTCGTTTTCAGTGTCAAATTCATTTCAACTGTAGAAGTTCGATCGAAGTTGTTCTATTTTTTCCAAACCGCGTTGAATGAACTTCCTAAAGAAGATGAATATAGTAAATTTCTGGTTCCTTTTTTCCAAATCTACAATAAGTGATTCAAAAACTGAGCTTGAACTAATTAACAAATTTGGTTTGGTGCCACACGTTATACGGAATAACTATACTGTTTTCCGATTTCTGCAACGCAAACTTCGTTTTTTTGCTGCATCTAAATGTCCAGTTTTATACGCTGGTCAAATCCAATTTATTCTCTCCAAAAAAATACCGTCAAAATTATCCCCTTCCTGTTTTCGTCCCAAGCAATTTAGAAAATGAATTAAGGAAATTGTCAACATTTCTGTGTTACTCATTTACCTTTGGTCGAGCGTAAACATTATAAATAAATTTAATTAATATTTACAATCCAATATTCATTCAAAAATGTACCGTATATAAATATAAAATCGTATTTTCAATCATTTATAAATCCGTTAAGATAAAACGACAAAATATTCCAACTCAATTAAATTCGAATTCTAAACAATTTGCAGATGGAACGGAAAAATCAATTTTTATTTTTTTCCCGCCCTATATATTCATTCATACACCCACAACTACACATACAAAAACAACCTTCAATTAAAATGAAATTTATTCCTAATAAAAATTCTTGAACGGAATCGATCGAACGAAAAAAAAAAAACAAACCTTTGTAAATAGGAAATTAATTTTCTATCTTTGTGTACATATTTAACTTTTATTTTTTAACAAAAAAATTTCAATGTACAGTAAAAATAAACAAACCAAAAAACTTAAATTATAAAATCCACTGGCACCAGTTTACCGTGTGCTTGCACTTACACAGGTACAACTTTATATTTAAAAATTAATTACTTTGGAAGCTTTTGGATCACCCATCATAATGTTGTATTCATGGGTATTAAAAACGGGTTTTTGGAATAGAAACACTTTTAACTGTTCATTATTTTTAACAATATAGTTTATTTATACTTAATATTTTATTATAATTAACGATTTAATTATTTATAAGTTTTACAATTCTTATGTATTTATTAATTTTATAAACTCTCTATCCTTACTGTTAGTTAGACAAGGTTTGTAGTAGTTGTAAATTGCAATTAATTGGTACAGTGGATTACAAAATAATTCAAAACTTCTTTCCCCTACGGTGAAGATAAATCAGACGGATTTATCTTCAAGTCAGTTTACCTTCGTAAATTCGAAGTAGTTCAAAAATTTTCCTTTATTCATGGCTTCATTTTTCCGAAGAATTAAATCCCCAATTTGAAATTTTGTCACATTCGCATTTCTGTCATAATAGCTTTTAGAATTTTCTTTTGTTTGAATTATTTTTTCTCTAGCTATATGCCAGCAACTTTGAAATTTGTATTTCAGCTTAGAAACATAAGAATCATAATTATATACTGGTTCTGGCTCTCTTTTTAATGATGTAGGAATTGTTGGTTTAAAGCCAAAAACAAGTTCAAAAGGCATGTATTCTGTAGATGAATGAGGTTTCGAATTGTAAGTAAATAAAGCCATTGATATCCACTTATCCCAATCATTGACATCGTTTGACGTAAAATTTCGCAAATACTCCGCCAAAGTCCAATGAGAGCGCTCTAAAGCCCCATTTGATTGTGGGTGATATGCGGTTGTATTAATCTTTTTAATATTTAAAATTTTACAGACATTTGAAAAGAGGTCAGACATAAAATTGGAAATTATATCGGTAACAATTGATTGAGGAGATCCAAACAAGCAAATACATTGGTCTACAAATGCTCGAGCAATAGTTGCCGTTTCTTGATTTGGTAGACAAACACCCATAGAATATTTGGACAAATCATCCTGAAGTGTCAAAATAAATTTATTCTCGTGTTCAGTAATGGATAGTGAGCCTGCCACATCTAAAAATAATTTCTCGACTGGATACTTAGCTGTAGTTGTGATTTTCATTGGGCATTTGTTTGATCTTCCAACTTTATTTTTCTGACATTGAGCACATTTTCTAATAAAATTTCGAATTGACGTCATCATTTTCGGAAATTCATAAGAATATTTTAGAAAGAGAAAGTTTTGTCTGTATTAAATCAATAAGATTATTTCGGCTTTTTATAGACAAAATATATTAAATATAATGGCATTCACAACAATTTCGACTTGTTAATCAGGAAAAATTAAGAGGCCTATCATTTATAAATATATCTACCAGAAAAAGTAGAAATATCAAAATCCCACCAGTACTTTTGCGAGATCAATATAAAGTGTATCGACTCCAAAAATGAAAACTTTACTTGAGCTTTCTCGGTGGTAGTTTGGTTTCGTACTGATAAGTTCGTACAAACAAAAAGTTCGGTCTACTCATCACGTAGCTACGACCAAACTACAAAAATAAAATTCTAACTTCATACATTATGTATGAGGCAAGAACGCATTGACTTAGCGAATTATAAAATTCCCCAAATCAAAAACTCAAGGAAAACTCTTATTTCTGTGTGTTTTATGCCCACACAAATAATAGTAAGAGAAAGTTTTGTCTGTATTGTTTTGTATTGATCTCGGGTTAAAGTACGGGTGGGATTTTGATATTTCTACTTTTTCTGGTAGATATATTTATAAATGATTGGCCTCTTCAGTTTTTCTGATTAACAACTCGAAATTGTTGTGAATGCCATTATTTTTAATATATTTTGTCTATAAAAAGCCGAAAGAATCTTATTGAATTATTTTTTAGTCTCTTGTATGTTCTTAACATACCCTTATTACCACCAATAGGATTAAAATGGTAATCATGAAATATTTTTTCTATTTCTTGTTGATTGTCGAGTTTAATTATATTTTGTTTCAAATTACCATTAATAGTAATGCAAGGTGGAAGTAAATTAGAAGTAGACGGAACATCAGGAAGAATATCTGGGGTTTTGATTGATGTTAATTTGATCTGGTTAATACATTAATTAAATAATTTTCTTTCAGAGAATTGGGTAATTCTATGCGACTTAATGAATCTGAATTTGTATTGGTTTTACCAGATTTGTATTCGATTTTATAGTCATATCCATCTATGTCCACTCTCCAACGTGCTAAGCGGGATGAGGGATTGGTCATAGATTTAAGCCAAATCAACCGTTTGTGGTCAGTTGGTATTATAAACTGTTGTCCGAAAACATAAGGTCTGACTCGTTTCAATGCCCAGATAATCGCAAGAAGTTCCTTTTCGATGGTCGCGTAGTTCTTCTCTGCCTTTTGTAACACCCTGCTTGCATAAGCAATAGGATGGCCAACATTAGTTGAAGAATTTTGCGACAGAATTGCACCAATTGCAACATCACTGGCATCTGTCGTAATGATAAACGGTTTTGTAAAATCTGGGTATGATAAAATAGGAGGATTCATCAAAGCTTCTTTTAATTTTATGAAAGCCTCTTCACAGAAAGCTGACCATTCAAATAAAATATTATTTTTTAGAAGTGCTGTGAGAAGTTCTGCAATGCTTGAAAAGTTATTTATGAAACGCCTATAATAACTGGATAGTCCTAAAATTGATTTTATATCCTTCGCAGTTTTTGGTCTCGGATAATCTTTAATTGCAGAAATTTTTGACGGATCGGGTCGGATACCCATATCTGTAATAGTGTGTCCTAAATAGCTAATCCCTTTCCTCATAAGTTTGCATTTTTTTGGCTGTAGTTTTAGATTGTGCCTTCGCAAACAAGAGAGAATTTTGACTAATTTATTATTGTGATCTTTTAGATCATATCCATAAACTACAATGTCGTCTAGATAAACAAAACATTTGACACTATTCAAGCCGGAGAGTACGGAATTCATTATTCGCTGGAAGTAAGCCGGAGCTCCTTTAAGTCCAAACGGCATTCAGTTGAAATGGTAATGACCCAGGTTCGTACTAAAAGCTGTTTTTTGTTTATCTTGATCACTCATTGGAACTTTGATGATAACCATCCGCTAAATCAAGAGTTGTGAAGTAATTTGATCTTCCAAGTTGATCTAAGATATTTATAATATTTGGTAATGGAAATGTATCCGCAATTGTAATGTCATTAAGCTTGCTGTGATCCACCACAACTCTCCGACGCTTGAGGCCTTCTTCCATGGACTTTTAGAGTTCTCAATGACATTACTTTTTAACATTGCGTCAACCTGCCTATTAATTCAACCTATATGGTTTAATGTTTATAGGTCCAGCATTAGTAATGAGAGGAATTTCGTGTGAAATTGCATCGGCTTCTGTGAGTTCATCACCTTTTAAATAGAAAGTATCGTTAAAAGACCGACAAATTTTAATGATTGATTTTTTTTCCTTTTCATTTAGATGACCAGTATTAATATGGCTTTCCAATGTTTGAAGACTATTCTTGACAGGGTTTTTTCATTTATTTATATGAAAAACTTCAAAATTTTCTAGAGGTGTAGGTAATACATTTACTTCGTTTGATAATATAAATTGAGAATTATTTGTTTGAGCTATTGAATTTCCCGTGAATACTCCTGGTGAAATTTCCATTGAAGGGCAAAAATATTCCGAATTATTCGGAAGAAAATGACATATGTTTATAAATTTTTCGACTCGTGAAGGAATAATATCATTTACTAAACATTAAGAACACAGAGGAAATGTTTGCGAAATATCAGAATTTGTAGGGATTTCTAAAGTTTTTTTTTTATAGTCAATTTTACAACTGTATTTTTCTAGAAAATTTTTACCTAAAATTCCCATAGATTTTATAGGGAAGTCATTATCCACATATGAAAATTTTGGCTGATTGATTTCATATCGTTCAATTTTATGTTTCCTTCACATAAAGCAAGTGTTTCAATTTGGTTAGGTTGGATTCCAGTAACTGTACACTTTAATTTTGGATGACAAACCGTATCTTCTATTATAAATTGTCTTTTAATTATACTGATATCAGCACCAGTATCAAGTAAAAAGCTGGAGTTTTAATATCTAATATGTCAATATGTAGAGATACGAATTTATTGTTATTATTATTATTTAGGTTAATAGAATATGAGGATTCGTTTTTTAAGTTTGAATTATACGAAGAAATATTGGAATTAGAAAACAAATTTAAAGCAAATCTTTCACTCGAACAGCTATGTTCGATGGCTCCTGTATACGAGTGATTTCTTGTTTCCCGATTCTTTAATGGTTTGAATTATTGCTGATTTGACATTATGTTGAGCCGATTAGCTTCAGCATATTTCCTTTTACGAAAATTTTTGATGTGGTGTCCAACACCCTGTTAAAGTTAGCCGAAGTTTCCAGCCGAAAGTGAAAAGTCGATAATGCAGATAAGGTTATTGACATTCCAGCCTAAAATAAATCAGCCTCTAGAGTGTTATGTCTGGAGATGGATTGCCTGGTCAATAGCTATCGCAGGAAAAAAATTCAGTTAAAGTTTCCCGTGGGAAATCTCGGAAAATTCGATTTTCCAAAAATTATTAGAAAATTTGTATAAAATCAGCCTCTAGAGTGTTATGTCTGGGGATGGATTGCATTAATGTGATTTGTCAATAGCTATCGCAAGAAAAAAATTCAGTTCAAGTTTCCCGTGGAAAATCTCGGAAAATTCGATTTTGCAAAATTTAAAATCCCGAGATTTCCCACGAACAACTTGAACTGAATTTGTTTTATGCGATAGCTATTGACAAATCACACTAATGCAATCCATTTCCAGACATAACACTCTAGAGGCTGATTTTATACGAATTTTCTAATAATTTTTGGAAAATCGGATTTTCCGAGATTTCCCACGGGAAACTTGAACTTAATTTTTTTTTTTGCTAAAGCTATTGGCAAAATACATCAATGCAATCCATCTCCAGAGATAACACTCTAGAGGCTGATTTTATTCATCTATTTCTTACTTTCGGCTGGAATTTTTTTTGAATTTTCCCAGATTTCCCACGGGCAACTTGAACTGAATTTTTTTCCAGCGATAGCTATTGACAAATGACGTCAATACAATTCATCTCCAGACATAACACTCTAGAGGCTGATTTTATACAAATTTTCAAATCATTTTTGGAAAATCGAATTTTCCGAGATTTTCCACGGGAAACTTAAACAGAATTTTTTCATTCGATATCTTTTGATAAATCACATAAAACGATTCAACTTCAGATATATACTCTAGAGGCTGATTTTATTCTAATTTTGTGGATTTTCCGATATTTTCTACGAATAAGTTAATAAAAGTTTTACACGTAAAACTATTTATAAAATTGTTTATATAAATCCATGTATCCTATTTACTTTCGGCTGATAACTACTAATTTTTCTATTTTCGGCTGGAATGTTAATATCATAATCTACAATATCGACTTTTTACTTTCGGCTGGGATTATTCAATCTGCATTACCATTTTTAAATGTCGACTGGGCTAACACAATCTGCATTATCGACTTTTAACTTTCGGCTGTCAACTTTCGGCTAACTTTAACAATATGTGTCCAATTCTCTTACAATAATCACAATAACTAAATTATGAGAAGATATCCCGTTATGAACTGCATTATTGAGAAGTGAAGTTATTGCAACAAGACCAGCAAAAGTATTTTATGGAAGATTATAATGTGTTGTTGGGTGGACAATTTGTGCTCAAAGGATAGTAAATAGAAAATGTTAAGTCCATTTATTGACACAGATGGTTTAATAAGAGTAGGTTAACAAATTCATTGGGTATCTGCGAGTTTTACAACAAACCATCCAATATATTTGGCATCCAAATTGATATTGGTGCATAGTATTGTCCATGATTACCATTTGCTCAATTGAGCAGAAAATTTTGGATTCTTAGCGGCAAAAGCATGGTTCGAGCTATTATTCGAAGATGTATTCCATGTTTACGTGCAAAATGACGGAAGGGATTTATGCGGGCTGTTTAGTGTACAAGTTGCTCGTAAAAGAGGTTTATCACCGGCGAAATCGTACTACATCTGTCTATTCGTCTGTTTAGCAACTAAGGCTGTACATTGTGAAGTCGTATGTAATTTAACAAAGGAACATTTCATTGGTGCCCTTCATCAATTTATTTCTCGTCGTAGGCTTTGCAGCACAAAGTGGCAACGATGCATTTTTCGTTAGGGCAAATAATTACCTACTAGAGTTATACAAGTTAAACGAAAGCAATAAAAACGAATTCAATATGTTTATGTTAAGACATCAAATTAAATGGTATTTCATACCAAACGCTGCTCCTCATATGGGGGGATTATGAGAAGCTTCAGTAAAGCTATTAAAAGGTATCATGAAATGCGTTATTGGAAACAACATCTTACCACTATAAGAATTTGAAACATTGATCGTAAAAATAGAAGCTTCAATTAATTCAAGATCGTTATATGCAGAGGCGTCAGATGAGAGTGGTTACAGTACGGTTACCCCCAAGCATTCCTTCCTAAGACGGGCAATGAACGATATTCCTGAAATAGACGATGTAAATTAATCAATCGGTGCACGGCGATCGATCAATCGACGAACAACAAAGCAAATGTATTTCAGTTTTTGGCGGCGAAATCAAAATATAAAAGTTAATGATATTGTTTTAATTTTCGATACACGAGCACCGTCATACTTTTGGCCGCTAGAAAGAATCATAGAGGTTCACCCTGGAAATGATGGTATTGTGCAAGTAGTAACAATTGAAATGGGGAGCACTAACAATATCATCCAAAAAGCGATTAATCGAAATCAGCAAGCTATAAAGTGTCGTCATGAGAGAAGACGAGTAGAAGAAATTACAAATTATTAATTTGAAAAGAAATATCTATCATCGTATTGTCAAACAACAGAAAAATATTACCCGAGAACTTCTTCAATCCAGAAACTTCCGCTTTGCAATTCAACTATAGCATATACCATATACGTAGAGTAGTCGAATATTATGGTAAAAAGATATAGCGAAACAACGATGATAAATAATATTATTATATAGCAAGGAGTCCCGATGAATAACAAAGTAGAGCTCATTGTCAATGGATATGGACGTTTCAGGAGTCAATCAAACAAAGTGCTCCAAGGTAAGGAAATAAAAACAAATGTGAAAAGTTGTAAAACTGTTAAAAATGCTCCGATATTCGATCATTTAAATTAGCCCAAAACCACTGCTATGGAGCACTAGACACAGCAGAATAAGGCAATGGACTTGATTATGTGACCTTTCAATAGTTATTGTTTCATGATTCCCAAGAGCTTGGTTCATCTTATTTTAAAACTACGAACTTTAACGAGTACTTCAAGTCAAGTTAGCTTGCCCAAGTCTTTATTTAAAAAATATTATTTATTAGTACCTAATGATACATATAAGTGAGATTTGCGGAGAAACTGTTATTTGGGTTAATTACGAGTTTGAAACTTTAATGGTACTCCAAAAATGTTCAACCTTAATTAAAAATAGCACCGGTACAAATTAATTATTGGATAAAACTTGAAATATACAAACTGATAAAAAACCAAAAAAAAATATTTTGCTTCTATACTATTTTCCAATTATTTCAATAAGTTAAAAGGAATAATTGAGTAGGAACCGAAAAATAACATTAGTTAAAGTACTTTTACCGTCGAAAATAATATTCTGTTCCACATAATGTACATACTATACGAGAATAATGTAATCAGACATTATAGAAAACTAAAAACAAAGTTCTGTATAAAGGTAACTCGAAATACTAAACTATATATCCTAATTCGAACTGTCTCATATATTATTCCGACAAAGTTTTTATATAATTTTCTCCTCGTGTGTTTAGAAATAAATAACAGCAATAGAATATAAAAAAACCGTAAAGTATTAAAGATTTAATCTAACAGGATTAGAAATGAATAAGGTTAAATGGATACCCATACATACATCGACAGACATACACAATACTCTGGTGTTTTTATACATGCATTTTCTTTCTCTGTCTGTCTGAATTTTTGGAAAAAAATTTGGTTGATTTCCCATTTTTCTACATCATGAAGATATGCATGTGTACAGTTATATACATTAAATTAAATTAAGCTGAAATAGTTTTTGTTGTTGTTGTTGATGTTTGGAATTTGCTTGTCTAATGTTGGGAAATACCTTATATTTTATTGGCCCATCACCTCTACGATCAAAATTTTTAAACTTCTTAATAAAATCACCAAGTCTCAATAAAGCCCAATGATAATTACAATATGAAAACTTGATGAAGAAGCATAAGATTGAACAAAATTTTAAACACTTTGTCATAGACTGATTAAATCTTACAAATTATTTAACATTAAATAAAAGCTTATAGACACATAATGTATATTGATTTACTCACACCAAAAAAAAAAAAAAAATTCTATCTTCATTACCAACACTTTCGTTGCTTACATAAGACGAACATGAAAAAATAAAAAATAAAAAATCCTGTTTTCTATCATACCCCTCCCCAGCCACCAAAAATCTATTGTTATAATTTATCAAATTCTATTCTCGACGAATTACATTATAAGAAAAGCTTTCATTAAAACTTCGTTATATGTATGTTACAATTAAAATTATTGTTATGTAAATTACAATGGCAGTTAATTTTTCGTAAATTACATACATTAGTATATAACAGATAGTAGCGAACAAAAATTCTTTTGATAATCCAAAGAGAGAGGAGCGACAAACAAAAAAAGAAATGAGTTTGTGTACGAGTAAGTTAAGAAGACTGATAACGAAACATTAAGATAATTTTGAAAGGAGACAAATTAACAAAATAATTTGGTTAATGAATCAGCCACTTAAGAATATTAATTTTTAATGATATAATCAGCATAGTTTTAAATCACAATAAAATAATTAATGTTTTGTTTATGGCAATTATGTATGAGAAACTGTATAAGACGTTCTGTGGCACATATATTAAATACATCCGAACATATATCATTTTGTAGTATATAGTACAAACATTTTTTTTTTAATTAGATTTTAACTTCATCTGCATTAAAAATAAACATTTGGTTTTTAAAATTATTAATGCATTAAATTCTAATAATTCATGTATAAACAAGCATTTTTAAGCTTTCTGCTTTACTATAAAATTCATATAAAATTCTCCCAATATACATACATACACACACACAGTTTACTTAATAGGTTTATGGCATGGCATATATGCAAAACAAACAAAAAACAAAGTAGCAGAGTTTAAACCAAACTTAAAAAGTTTAAATTTTTGTTTTTAAATAATATTAAAAAAAATAAAAAAAAAATAAAATATTTCATTACAAAAATTGTTACTAGCTCTGTATACAAGGAAATTTCCACATTCCAAATAAACCGGAAAAATAAACAAAAATATAAATTTTACATACAAAAAAAAAATCCATGTACAGTGTTTTTCGTCTATTTAGATTAGGGAACATGGCAGCAGCAGCAGCAGCAGCAAAAAGTACTGCAGAATATTTTATTTATTTTGTTGATTTCAAAAGAATTAAATAAAATGTTTTTTTTTTTTTTTTGGGTTTGTTTTTATTTCAATTGTTTTTGTAATATTTATTATGTTGTATTTAGTTTTAACAAATTTAATAAATAAATAGAGCGACAATTACTGAAAGCTTAAAAAGGCTTAGATTGGTTGATTGTGTAAATTGTGTACTAAATGAAAGCTATTATAGTTTATCACAATAAAAAGAATACATTGAAACTCCTCTACGTTGACGAACTTACGGACCGGAGTAAAATAGTCTCGATGAGAAGTGCTCATGTTAAAGAGAACATTGTTTAAGAAAAAGTTTACAATAAAGTAGTATTTTAAGGAGGTGGTCTTTTCAGAGGTTCTTTGTTGTTCTTGTTGCATAATCAATAATTTATTTGCATCCAGTTTTTTTTTTAATTACTAAACAATTTCAACCGAAAACGATCTATGTAAACGTGAGAGTTAATTAAAATCAAGGTACAATAACGATGGTCTAGGCCATGCCCGGATAAGAAATAGCTAACGGGTAGACCGGCATCGTTATGAAAGGACGTGTTTTTAATACCTCTATATTTGCGCGATGAGCATTAAGAATTAATTTATAGTTTAGGCTCCGATGACACGCTTAAAATTTATCTGAACACTTTTAACGGAAACCTAAATGAAGTGATCTAGGAGGTATCGTGGAACAATTAAAACTTTCTTCCGAGCTAAACTTTATCATTTATATTAACATGATAAGTATTATTGCAAATTAAAGTAAAGTATTCCATCCCTAACAGCGAAATCATTTAGTTTTTGTAAATCTGATAATGAAATTGTTCTATATGTGTACGAAGATGATGAAGCAAATCATCGGAATGCCGCTATAAACAATAAGGTTTATAAATCGTGAACTAGTTTAAGATGAATGGATTTCGCACAAAAGCACGCAAAGGCACATACGTAGACCTTCTTATTTTTTTCTGCTTGAGCTTCCGTCGCAAAAGTTAATATCAACATTGATAAATGCCATTGAAAGATTTACTAAGTCTATATCTGTATTAAACAAAAATCCCTCTTGTTAAGACCACAAAATATACATCCATGAAAATATACGAATCCTTCTCCTTAGCAATATTGATGACCATACACTACTGAAAGACTCTCCATTCCGGGTTGGAGTACAATACGATTTAACAAATTATGGAAAGAACAAGAACAACTCAAATGTAACCAAGTGTAACACCAATTTGAATTCAACTTGAAGATTTATTATTAAAATTTTTCATTCAAAATATGACAGGTTAAAATAAATTTGAAAAGCTATGTTCATACTAAATATTAAGTAACCCAGACATTAACAAGATCTTTTTTTTTGAAATTTTCATGAGAATTTTGAACATATTAATTGAAAGGTAATTAATAATGAAAAAAAAAAAAAATGCTTTCAAGGGGTTTCGGAAATATCACAATCCTTTATATGAATCATATCTAGTATTCGACTTGCTGCTATGGTTCGATTCTTTTTTGCGAGTATCCCGACACTGTCCAAAAAAATCATAATTAGTATCAAAAGGTGAGTTGAAAGTGTACTGGTAATGTCGGAACTTCCTTTATACAACGAGAATTTTCTATAGTTTGTCCGATTTACACTTGATTACACTAGCACAT
>OY282558.1:148028340-148080993 GCA_958295665.1 Tipula vernalis
TTCCAAAATTATATGGGTTACCAAAAATTCATAAACCCAAAGTACCATACAGACCAATTATAAGTTCGATAAATAGCCCGACATAGTCGTTATCATCATTTTTAGGCAATATTAATAAACCAAGTTTAGGAAAAACAAATTCATTTATTCTAAATTCTGAAGATTTCAAAAACCAAATTAATAACGTTACGATCCCGCCAAATTCCATGCTAATTTCTTTAGATAATAAATCTTTATTTACAAATGTTGATAGCTAAATTGTACGAAATATTATCAGTCAAAATTGGAGAAATATAAAGAAAAATTCTAAATCTAAATTAACAAAAATTCAATTTTTTACTGCTTCAGATATCGTTTTAAACAATTCGGAATTTTCATTTAATAATAAAATTTATAAAC
The DNA here is from genome assembly GCA_958295665.1 of Tipula vernalis. Classification (NCBI taxonomy): domain Eukaryota; kingdom Metazoa; phylum Arthropoda; class Insecta; order Diptera; family Tipulidae; genus Tipula; species Tipula vernalis. The sequence continues at coordinate 148,028,740 of OY282558.1, forward strand.
AAACCTTTGGCTCCCCTATGGGTTCTCCCATAAGTCCCATATTAGCAAATTTATTAATAGAACATTTAGAAAATTCAGTGTTAAACCTTTAGACTTTCAACCTTTATTCTACTTTAGATAAGTGGACGACATAATTACTGTGGTACCGATAAATAAGATCGATTATTCTTTAGAAGCGTTTAATTCAGCAAATAATAGAATAAAATTTACTTTAGAAAAAGAAGTGGGTAACAAAATTGTTTTTTTGGACATTTTGTTAATTCACGAACCAAATGGCAAAATTTCATGTAATTGATATCATAAAGATACCTGATCAGGCAGATATATACATTTTTATTCTTGGCTGCCCATTACTTATCGAATTAACACTATACAAATTTTAACGCAAAAAATTATAAAGCTTTCCGATACTAAATTTCACAAACAAAATTTAAAAATTCTAAAAGATACATTAGTGCTTAACCAATGTCCCGAAAAATAATAAAAAATGTAATTTGAAAACAAGAAATGTTCATACAAATACGATATCTAGACTAGAAAATGAAATAAAATGGAAAAATAAAACTTCTGTTCCAGAATTATAATTTCAAAATTGTGGGATGTGCAGCCACAAGTCTAAATGGAAATATTTTTTCCAAAATTAAAGACAAGGTACCTTTAAAAAAACCATCAAATGTGGTTTACCAAGTTTGTTGTAGTTGCAACGCTACGTATACTGGACAGACAAAACAATTTTTGGAAAAAAGATCTAAATTCAAACATTAGCGCTCTTACACGGCATCTGAAAAATTCAAATCATTCAATCAATTTAGATAACGTCAAAATTCTCGATAAACAAGCCAATTTTAGGAAAAGATCGATTTTGGAAATGTTACATATTAAATCAAGTACAAATTCGATTAATATTGTTGAAGATTATGCTTATATTGGCAACTCGTATGATGTATTTATATAAGTTTTTTGTCTCATACTCATTTTATTTTTATTTAACTGTACAACCTTTCTACAAGAAATCGATTTAGCCAAGAAAATTTTTTTTTTTGTCGAAAAAATTGTCTAGGCTTTGCGTTTCCATGAAAAATCGGTTTTTAGTAACAAATGTTTGATTGTTTTATGTCGAATTTTTAAAGAAAAAGGAACTCATTTTGAAAATAATTTTTATTATGCTATTGATAATGATCCCGAATTGGGACTGAAAGATCAAGCTTAAATCTGTAAAAATAAAGAGCCCTTATACCAAAAAAAAAGTTGTTTAAAAATAAAAATAAAATGAAATATGCAATTTCGAAAAGAGCACATCTCGTATATTTTGAGAACACCTTTTTTTCATGTAAATCACGTATACATCCCCACACGTATTTTGATTGAAATAGGCACATCTCGGTGCGTATAACAAAAATTTCGGAACGGTCACAGCTCTTGGAGAAGTCCCCTTTTCGAATTTAATGCATTTTTAAAATTTTTGAGATATATGCAAATTGCATATTCACTTAAAATAAAGATACAATTAAAAATAACAATTCAAATACAAATAAAAATGTTGTTATATGTATACACATTTCAACCTTTTGCTCACGTCACGTTGAAGTACTCGATTGTTTACAATAGATTTCGAATATTTCCGAAAAACTTCAAATACCTACATTTAGAGTCCGATAATCATAAAAAATTAGGAAATCTCAAAGAATCTCGAATAACTTCTTGTCAGAAGTTCGATGCTAAGGATTAATTCCGCAAATCTAATAGGTGTATAAGTGGAAACATAACACTGAAGTTGGATGGTATAAAAAACATACACAAACTTATTTAATTCGCCCGCAATTTTAGATATATAGCTTAGTTATTGCTGTTTATATGACATAAGGTTCAGTTATTTACAAGCGGTTGTTCAGTGTGTATCAAATGTTTAAGAGATGGTTGTTTAAAAGAAAAATTTAAGAGATAATTCTGTTGGTGCAACTGTTAGAAGAACTGTTAGAAAGCGGTTTACGAAGTATGCGATGGAAATTTGAACCTTAAACACCATCCACGGCCAGGTCTTGAGAAACAGTTTGAAGACGACAAACTTTAAGCTTCGCTTGATGAAAACCCGTGTCAAACTTAACAAGAACTTAAAAAACATTTAGGAAATGGAAAAGATTCACAAGGACGGAAATTGGGCCCCTCATGAGCTAACCAAGATAACAAAAATTGCAAGTGCATTCCCACTAAAAAAAAAAGAATTTTTTGCAAATCCTAGTCATTACTGGAGATGAAAAATGGATTCTATACGTTAGTCCTAATCGAAGAACAGCACAGATTTGTCCAGGATCTGTTGTAAAGCCCAATATTCAAGCCAAGAATGTGTTATTATGTGTCTGGTGCGATTGGAAAGAAATCTTTTACTACCAACTTGGTCAAACTGTTACGGTTGAACGTTATCAAGCTCAACTGAACAAATTGGCTGATGATTAGAGGAAAAATGACAATTAAAGGGCCAATGAACGCATTCTGTCAAGTTGCTTAATGGCATCGCCGGTCTACACACAGCAAAAGCAACCAGCGAAGTGGTCTTAAACTTGGACTAAAAAGTTTTTTCCCATGCGGCGTATCTTCCTGACTTTTGCACTTCCGACTACTATTTATTTAGGTCGACGCAGTATTATTTGGCTGACCAGCGGTTCTCAAAAATCGAAAATGTTGAAAAATGGCTCAAATGGCTAATAATGGTTAGTTTTAATTATTAACGTTTTTAACAAGTATGTTTTTAATAAAGATGTATTTGAACAAAAACGCTATTTTTACACTTATACACCCAATAAATTAATTCAAAAACCTGAAAATCTGGAATTTCGAGAATCTCATCTCGGGTTATATCGAAAATCATCAATAACCTCAAAAAGACATAAAATCTCAACCAATTTTTATTACATAATTAAAACCAAAGTATAGCATATTAGTGATGAGTCATTCAATACAAAAATTACAAAAAACTAAAAAATATTTGCATACATAGGAAAAGGTACCCTAAATATTGTATCGGGGTAACCTATTTTAATTTTCTACTTTTGTACCTTTCTTATGGGATTATCTTTGAACAGTATTTTACAAATTTTAAAGTAGTATTGAGAAACTCAAATAGTCTCGAATGAACTTAAAAAACTCGAATAATCTAGACTCACCTTAAAATTCTAGAATATACTCGATATTATTAAACCATCTTGAATATTCTACATAATTTTGAATGAACTTAGAATCGAAGAATAATCTTCAAAAATGTCAATGTTATGAGATTCAAAAGCATGTTTTTGATAAAAATCTCGGATTTCGAAAATTTCACCTACCCATTACTCTACTTAATTCAATCCAAACGAACTTCTATACGTATAAAATAATATTCAATCACAAACAAACTTCGAATGCACTTAAATACTTTGAAAAATCACACAAAATATCGAATATCCCGGTGTACCTGAAATGCGGAACATTTGACGCAATTCACCATCATAATTGGAGAAAGTCGAATAACCTGAAATAATCCCTAACGTGATATTTTCAATGTCTAAAATTAAGCGTTGTTTTTAAAAAATGCAGCAAACCACCAAATTGTAAGATCGGGTGGCCGGGGAGGCCGGGCGGGCCGATCATCTAAGCACTAAATGAGTTTCTAATTTTTTTTATAGTGCTACAAAACGTCGCACTAAATGAGTTTCTAATTTTTTTTATAGTGCTACAAAACGTCATTATACGCGGCATTGCTAATTGCATTTTTACTGCGACAGACAAAAGCGACTCTCATAGAGGTATAGAAATTGGGTAGCTGATGCAATTGAATGTGGATTAATTTTGTGGGTCTATTGCAATAACTGTATATACTTGATGCGAAACTGAAGTGCAGTAGTCGGAGAATTTGCTTGTTGGAGAATTTATTTTTCCCAAACCAATTTGTTATAAAACTGTTAAAAAATTAATTCGATTTATTGCAAGCGTGAAAATTTAAATTAGCAACCGCCACTGTAAATATGTATAGAAATTTTTCATTTGTGATGCAGAAAAATATAATTTAAGATTTCTTAATTTTTGGATTAATGGATTTGGATTTTAATTTGTTGCATTACTTAATACTGATACTAAATTGTGACTTTTCTGCTTTGTTATATTAATTTCGTAGAGCTCAATCGCAATGAAATCCGATTATTTGATATCAAATTTACTTTGGTTTTTTTTTTGGTTTAAAAATATAAGAAAAGGTTACCAGTGTAAATTTATGGGGGATAGCTGTTATATTTGCTTTAAAAGTTGCCATTTATTAAAAAGTGAACGGAATTTGTAGAAGGTAATTGATTAAAATTTAATTCGTTCTAAAGAATATTCAACGTAATAACGTAACAAAAATATGGTTGTGAATACCACAATTTGTCAAAAAACAGAACAAAACACGAAAATATACTAACCACTGGCTACATCTAGCTGAGACCGTAACCAGGCCGATTCTGTTATTACTAATGAACCTTAGATACCGGACATTCCCGGAAGACATGCTTAGAATTAGACATCAATCAATTATAATTTTATTTTTTTAGTTCATGGATTTGACAGACGACATCTATAATTTTGGAACCAAAACAAACTTTTAGCTTTCGTTCTTTAAAAAACGAAAAAACCAATATTATGAAGGGGTGTCCATAAATGACTTAAATCTATTGGATTTATAAGTCAAGATAATTGCCAAGCTGCTTTATTTTAGTTTTTTGAACGTTTAAGCCAAGTACACAATATTTTGTTTAATAAAAATGTTTGTTAAAGAAATCTTTAGCTAAGACTGGATGTATTTTCACTTTACCCGATCTTAAATAATGGGATGTTCTTTAACCTCTAACAAGGCATTCGTTATTAAAAATAAAAAATATTTCGCAAAAATTATGTCAAAAGAAACGTAAAACAAAGATAATAAAAACATCTTTTTATTATCGAAAAGCATATAAGAATTTTCTCTTTATACTTCTAATGTATTCTTTTTCGGGGGGAACATCTAAATGATTTTTGTTACAAAAAAAAAAACTATTTTATGATTTTCACGAGACGTTTACAAACATATACGTATGTACGCTATAAAAGAATCCTCAAAGTATTTTTTTTTTTTTTATTATCACGTATAGAATTTGTTTCATTTTAACATCTATATTTTGTCTTCGAGTTAGCAACATGATGACTTTCTGTCGAGTCGAGTGGTTGAATTATTGCAATTTGAAAATATGTATACATATGTACATATGTATATACGAATATGAGTTATTATGTTTATATGATTTGTGTCATTTACTTTCTTGAGACTTTCTTGATAGAATATAAAAGCTTCTTTTTATAAAGACTATATTTTATGACTTAAACAGAATTCGTGAAAATAAAGTAAAGCATGATGATGTGCGGTGAACCACATTTTAAGTGTTTAATCAGTTTAAAGAAGATACTAAAAGTTATTGTTGTGGGGAGTTTAGAGATTTTCATTAAATCTAATCTTAATGTTGAGCTTATTGTGCCGGATTTCTTCGACTTTCGATTTTTCATTTTTTTGATTTTTTGATTAGCAGAATATTTCTGCTAAAGCGAGTATCCTAAATCAACTTCGCTTTAATTTAGTAATTTCAGGGCCCCTTGCCATTTTTTCATATTTTTAAGTAACGGAAATCTGCTAAATTTGATAAATCTTTTGATTTTAGCAGACGTTCGTGGATACTCGTATCTATCGTCGTTTTGAGTATCATGATAACCATTCTTTTCCAATATTACCTAATTTACTACTTAATTTACTTTTTAATAGAGTAGTAATTAGCTACCAGACTTGATCACTTAATTATTGATCGGCAATATTATACCATAAAAATATTGTAAGTATTTGAACGATACATTTCTGAAAATTGTTGACTTACAAAAAATATTTGGCCATTAAACGCATAGCAATGAAAAACGGATATCACAAGGTGTATTCAAAGCTAAACAATCGGTGTATATTTTCCTGTTTAAGTCACTTATTAAATAAAGACGTAATGTAAATTTGTAAAACAGTCGTTTGCAATCTTAAAAGTCATCAAAGCCTATAAAAAGTTACGAAGACCAATCAAAAATTAAAGCCGTCCAAAAATAGTCAAGCGAAAGTCAAGCAGTCAGACAAATAAAAATAAAAGAGTCTACACAATCCCGATTTGTTTTTCTATTACATTTCGCGTTATTTTTCTAAGTTCGAATACTTGAAGTTAGGCTCATTTAGTACTTAGATATCGTTGTTTATAATAGTTGTTTTCCAATCAACTAACCGCAAACTCCCGCTAGCAAACCGCTAGTAGAAAGGTTTTTGTCTTTGCTCAAGGAACTACTCGTAACTGCTCTTGTTATTCTTCACGAGCAGTTATAAGCAGTTACGCATAATGTCGTCGCTAGACGGTGGAGTGTAGAACCGCTTGATAAACAGATTTCTTATGTCAAAAATATTTATTTTTGTTGTGTCAAAAATAAAAAATTTTCTATCGCATTTTTCAATACGTTAAAACGTCGTTGTTAAAAAAAATTTAATTGAAAGCAAATATTTAATATTACTGCATATTTGAGAAATTAAACTCTTGTGTCCGTTTCTGTTATACGTTTTACGTTAACTATTATGTGTAATATTTCTGCCTGTATCCATAAATATGAATTAAAGGCTAATGTGGATTTCGATTGACCAAATTGAATAGCACTCAGTGCAAAAAGTGTAATTTTTTTACCCTGGAAATATTCGATTGACCAAAAAAAAATTTCACTGACAACACCAGCGCAATTTCGACTACTCCAGTTTTTTTAGTAATTTTACCCTTCTTTTTACAAATGCACTAAACAGTACTGTCATTGTGCTGTCATTTTCGATTTGACTTGTCGTTTTAATATGGTTTGACAGATGACAGAACACAATTCGGTGTTTATGTTCGATTGACGAAGAAATTGAAGTTACACTTTCAAAGAGGGGTAAAAAATCAATCGAAAACGACATTAGTTTCGGCGAATGTCCAATTTTTTTTTGTCTTCTCATTATCTTTCATTTTTATTTTTAATTGTTCGCCGCACCAAAGTTTTGACAGCAATTGCAAAACATATACGATTTATGGGGTATTTTTACTCACATCATCCATTTTAATCGTTCCAATCGACCATAGCAAGGACTAAAACCTTTCTACTAGCGGTTTGCTAGCGGGTGCTTGCGGTTGGTCGATTGGAAAACAACTAATAAAAGTAAAATTAAAAATTAATTAACAAATGAACTTGTTTTGCAAAGTAGTGAAAAAATTGGCGGTTGGTACTTTACCCACCAATATCAAAGAAATTTTGCAGCAGCAAGGTTACGTTTGCTTTATCGTATTGATGCATTTCGATGAAGATGAAAGCGAAACCTCGTTTAAAATCAATATCGGTTACAAAAAATATTTGCAGCATTTTAAAAACTCTGATCAATGATAAGGGCATAAATTATTTCAATGAGAAAGTTAAAGAAACGTAATAAAAATCCAAAAGTTTTGCCGGGCATATATAAAAAAAATTTCAAGCGGAATAATCATGGAAACCAAGTTGCAAGTGTATCTAAGTTTAATATACATGAAAAGCAACATTTTGCAGATACAGGAGGAAATACCTTAGAATATAGCTCACCAGAAGAAATGGAAATGGTGGAAATCGAGAAACTCTCAAGTAAACTAATTTTTTTTTTTTTTTTGAAATCTTTATGTTTATGAAAATAAGATCGAATGTTATTTACTTTTTTAATTTCAATAAAATCTTTGTTATAATTCGAAAGCTTCGGAAGCTGTAAATTAAATTCCAACGTACCGTGAAGAATCCACCATTTATAATAGCCCGGTACATTTTTATTAAATAAATATAAAACATGTTAATATATAACCAGGACATAATATGGTTTTGCAGACCCGAGTTAACAATTAAGGTATAGTTTCGTTTTGTATAAGAAAATGTAGGCCAAATTATATTCCTGGCATATTATATCGGCAAACAATTATATCGTTTGAGTTACCTCGAACTTCATGAGACACTGTAAGGAACATGCCACAATTGCTTTAAATAAAATTAAGAAAAAGGAAGAAAAATATGGGTAGGAAAACTGAAAGGATAACGTCGTATGTTGTGTAAAGAGGCCCTTAAAGGGCTTTAAAACGCTTTAAAATGAAATTGTGGGGTTGGTTGGTTGTTGTATTAACTTATCACAAATTTCGAAAATAGCTGAAGGAAATATGGAACTAATACAAGTGAATCACTTGGTTGAATAAAATTTTGTCGTTTGTTTAAAATCTGAGATTGATCAATATTTAGATCATTCAGAAATTATCATTGTTGATGATCAAGTTACATCTGCAGAAAAAACATATGAAAATGTAAGTAACATGGTTGAGGATTCGTCATTGAAACAAATAATCACAACATTATAATTTCAGAAAATATTAAAGGGAAACATGCAATAATAGAACTAAAACCTCTACTGCACAGAAATGTTACCATTTAGGAACCCAGGGAAAGAAATGGGCTGGTGCAGTTTGCTAAGTGCCAGGAATATGGACACATATGGATGTTTGTGTTTTGTGGTAAACTCCATAATTCAAAGGTTTGCAATAAAGCAAAAAAGAAAGCATCAGTGAGAAAATGCGGCAACTGCGATGGAAATAGCACAGCTAATTATAGAGGGTGACCAGTTTTTGAAGATTTGAAAAGGAGAATCAATCCAAAGTAGCGAACAGAGCAACGAATCCTTAATCTTCATTCTTCAGCTAGAAAAGAACTACGACCAGAAATTGTAAATACAAACGCTCAAAGTGAAAAACAGTACGCAACTGTAAACGGCAGCATACACCAAGGAATTTCAAAAATAGCTATTTTAAAATTAATGAGTACTCAGACGGGAAAGTACACGGAGGCACTGCTGTATTTATAAGGAGAAGATTAAAACCCTATGAACTTACGAAATACGAGAAAGAACGTAAACAATCAACGAGCATCTGTCAGCAGGACCGGTCTGAAAACTGTGTCATATCAGCAGTGTACTGTCCTCCAAAACATACCATACAAAATTTCAGTTCTTGGATTATTTCAGCCCGCTCCTAAACATACTCATTGGGGGTCCAGAATAACATCGCCGACAGGCAAATTACTTTATGAAGCTATAGAGGAACAGCCTCCAGATTATTTATCTGCCGGTAATCCAACTTAGTGGCCCACGGATAAAAAGAAAATTCTTGATTTAATTAACTTTTATGTAAGTAAGGGCATTCCACGTACATATTCTAAGGCCACCGATTGCTATGATCTGTCTTCTGATCAATCACCGGTAATAGTAACATTGAGTATCGATATCCTAAGAAACGAAATGCGGAACCTTCTTACAAACAACCAAACTATTTGGGATCAATATAGGAGGCTAGGCGAACAAAATTGTCAAATTAATATTCCTCTAATCACACCAACTGATTTTGATGCGGCGGCAGAAAATCTGAAAGATTTCATGACATTATTAAGCAGTTATGAAAAAGTTAATAAACTGTCATACATAACATACAAAAACTAATCCACGAAAATCGACAAATTCGCCGTCAATCGCAACAAACAAAATCACCGTTATTAAAATGTTAAATGGAGCTATTAAAGCCCTTAATTTTGCTTTGCGGGAAGGAAAAGCCAGAGCGTCCTGAACTGTGTAAGTGATTTCTCGGCAACCAAGAGGACAGATTGTTCTTTGTCGAAGACCATAAAAAATTAAAAAATGCCAACAAATTCGAATCTACCGATTAGACTACCTACTGGAAATTGGGCGAGGAGTGATGAAGAAAAAACCAATGCTTTTGCTGATCATCTAACAACAGTATTCGCACCAAACGAAGAAGATAATTATTTGGTACCACCCCAGCAAATGAATGATGGTTTATCCTACAAACCTATAAAGTATAATTTGAAGAAAGTTAAGAATACAATTAAAAGTTGCATAACTCTATTCGAACTTAAATGATTACTCTAAAGTATTAGATTTGTTTTCTTTTACGTAATGTAGCCTTGTAGAAATTCTGCGTGGCAAACAGAATCCATTTATTTCGGTGCTTGAAGAATTCTGCACCTCTGTTTCCAGCGTAAACCATTATGGTTATTATTTATGTTCCAAGAACGTGTTAACGGTAAGCCCTTAACTTCTGAAAATAACTTTGTGATGTTAAATCGCACACAATTTCTATATGTCACCCTTTCTGCAGGAAGATCACTCTTAATTTGGGACTCGATAATTGGCCTTTGTTTGACACATCGCACGCACTTGTGTACAATTTCTCGAACAACATCTTAGGCTCGTACGACCCAGTATTTGCTGCGTAATATGTTACTGGTTAAGTTGATACCGGCATGATAAAATCTGTTGTGATAGTCCCAAACAATGGTTTCGGTAATTACAAATTTATGCGGTAGAATTATAGGATGCCTTGTGATATATGGAGCTGCTGAATTTCTTAGTCTCCCGAAGACTCGTAAAACACCAAATTTGTCTACAAAAGGGTTTAATGATTTAATTTTGCTTGTTTTGTGTACTGGTAAGTTATTTTTCAAATATCTGATGTCTCCCTCAAATGTTGTAGCTTGCTTAAACCGGATTATCATCAAAGATGCTTCTTTAACACATCGCTGCTCTTTTGATATCCGACTTTTGCGCGAGAACCGAAGTATCAATGCTAATATTTTAGACATTTGGGCGACGTAATTCTCTGCAGTTATTTTGAACGCAAACGTCTCCACTTTCGCTTCTTCATTTGTCCCATATGACACAAGTTGGAGTGGCCAAAATCCATCAAGTTGCCTCAACCACTGAGGGCCATTCCGCCACAACTTATGTTCAAACAATTCAGTTGAGTTTATTCCACGCTAAGCACCGGCGGGATTATCATCTTAACGTAGATGCTTCCAGTGATCTTTCTTAAAATGATTGAGGATTTCTGATGTGCGATTGGCGATAAACGTTGGCCATTTTCGGCGATGGAAGGATGGCAAATCAAGAACAATTTTTGAATCTGCCCACAGCGTCGCTTTCTCCATAGTAAAATTCAGGGCATTTTGGACTACTAACATTAGCTTTGTGAGCAAGAATGCACCGTTAAGCTCCAGATTTGCTACTTTTGTTTTAGCGGCTATAAGATGCGTGATAACTGTGTCTTCATTGGTGATACTATAATATATGGCCGCTGCATACGCCCATTGGCTCGCGTCACAGAATGCTTGCAGCTGAATGCTTTAACGAGACCCTAGCCATCGTGGAATTTGTATGTATTGCAACTTACTCAGACCTTCACGTAGATATTCCCGCTGGCTTCTCCTTGGTGTTGGTAGCTCTTCGTCCCAACCAATAGCTTGCAGCCAGGTACTTTGAAACAAGATTTTTACTCAAACGATTGTAGGAGCAAACCATCCCAATGGATCGAAAATTCTGCTTGATTCTGACAACATTGTTCTTTTAGTGTGCGTTGTCAGATTTTCTAAATTCGTTGAGAATTAAAATTTATCGGTTTTAGGACTCCATTCCAAACCCAGCAACTTTTTTGCTCCTGTCGTGTCATCTTTATCGCAAATTTTTCGACGAATTTTATCGTCATTTGATGACCATTTCCTCATGTTAAATTTGGCTAATTGTAAAATTTTGCAAATGCTGAATTGTAATTCTACTAGCTCTTTCTTCGAATTGGCTTCTATCATCAAATCGTCTACATAAATATCCTTCTATATTGCTGTTGTTTCTGCTTCATGCTGTTCCTAGTTCAATTTAACTAATTCCTGTAGACACCTTCTAGATAAAAATGATGCCAGTGCTATTTCGTATGTTATAGTTCTCAGTCGATAATGGCTTATGGAATGGTCTTTGCTGCTTCGCCAAACAATGATTTGCATTTTTGCGTCCTGTGGATCAAGTAACACTTGACGATACATTTTTTCGACGTCCCCAGTCAAGACAAATTGATGTTGACGAAAGTGCAAAATGATATCTAATAATGATGATTATATGACTGGATCTACACGCAAGACATTGTTAAAAGATTTGCCGCTATTTGACTTAGCTAACGCGTCAAATACGACCCGTAGTTTAGTCATTAAGCTTGAGGTTTTGAAAACGCCGTGATGCGGGAGATAATATTGCTGCTGGGTTATATTCTGGGTTTCTTGTAGTCGTAGTACAAAATAGCTCTTCACATTTTTGCTCATTTCCAGATAATTGGGGCTTGGTTGATACCGATTCTACTTCCCAAAAAGCTCATAGCGATGCGTCAATTTCGATCAATAAATTAAAACATGATATCGAATGTTTCTGCAGCTCAACGAATCTTCCTACCAAGACTCAGCCCAGCGATGACTCCTCTGCGACCATCGATTATTTAAATGTAACCTTTTGCCTCCAGTTATGCCATAGTAAATCTTGGTACCAAGAAAAATCTGAACCCCTTCAGTTAAATTTCTAATCTGATAAAATCAATCCCTTTAGTTGGTTACACTCAAATGGATCAAAATCATTGGCTGGAACGAAAGAAGCTATTTTTGTTACAACGTACGCTTCAACTTCCATTTGTGGGTATTGCTTAATAATTGGATGCACTGAAACATGCACTTTTCCATGTGAATGACCCAGCTTCGATGGGATATTCGGCCATTTGTTCTTTGCAATCCTAGCTTCTGAGATAAAAGAGTATTGTGATGAAGAATCTAATAGCGATCTGTAATCTATATCATCTCCGTCACTCCATCTTAGTTTTACCATCGATGTGGGTAAGATGACTTGGAATGTCGTCATGACCTGGTAATTATTGGATGAAGCAATTTGATTTGAACCGGTGGTCGTAGCTTGTGATGATGGGCTAATATTTGCATGTTTTTCCATGTGTAACAACGTATGATGTTTTCGTTGATAATGGCGACATCTGACTTTAGACCGACATGCTAAGAAAGCAGTTGAAATATCGCTTTTCTTCCATAACAATTTCTCTTCGTTTTGATACAGTCATAGCTTAAAACATTTCACATTCAAAAAGCTTGTGATCGTTGCTCTTACACAGCAGACATGATAGCGCGGTGGTATTACTGCTAGCCATTGTAGCAAATGCATTTGCCTTAAATATTTTTGTTGGCGGATTTGGAGAAGATTTCTTTGATGTATATGCTTTCATTGACTCCAATGCATCTGTGCGGTTTTTTCCAAAAATTCAAAAAACTCTGATAGTTCGGGAAAATCTTTATTTTCAATGCTCTGTTGTGCCCATAATGCTTGCGTCTCCCAATCTAGTTTGTTTAACAAAATTTAAATAAGCAAAGGAGCTCGTTGTTCCGCTTTAGTTCCTAAACATTTAGAACGTATACCACGAAGTTGGAATATATAAGATTTCGTCTCTCAAGGCACCAAAGACGTGGCTAAACTAACGGTTTTTTTATTAATACTTCTACTTTCTGATAAATTTTAATGCAATTGCTTGACTGTTCTTTTACAATTTACTTTATATTCTACTAAGTTTAACAAAAGAATTTGAGTCGTTTAGAAGCAAACCGGGGAATATTTCATCTTAGTTGATTTTCTATAAATCTCAAAAATTATTTTACATCTAAAGTTTTAACGATTTTGCTTTTTTTTAAATGCGAAATTACCCAAAATTGAATAAATTATCATATTCTGAAGGGCTTTAAAAACAAAAATTATTTTCTTCGGTTAAATTAAATAAATAAAAATGGAATAGAATCATTTTGCTACAAAGTCGTTGGAATACTATAGATGGATTTTGCAAATTATTGATGTATAATACATTGGATATGCTATAACAGACTTATGATTTTTAGTTTAGAAAAATATTTTAAAAATGCTTTTGGATTTTCTAGAAGAGCTTTATTTTAAGAATAAAAGATTAACAGTACTGTATAAATTAGTACACTCAGTAAAATCTTAAATAATATATTTTTGTTAATTCATTTTTAATTCACAGCATGTTTTTTTCATTTAAAAATTATTAATTATCAGTAAACTATCAGTATAAACAAAAACAAAACTTATACACGAAGGTCCTGTACCTCGGGAACTTCTTCACATATTAAAGGTTCATTTGATTCTTCAGGAATTTCACCCGCAGCACTTATAATATTGTTAAAAAACAATAAGGCTGGATTTTCCTCCCACTCTTGTCCGAAATGCTTTTTTAATAGCTTGTCGATGTCCATCAATTTATCTTTTTTAACCGATAACCCTATCGGAATTTGATTTGGTCGCATTGATTGTATTACCATCCCTCTCTTTAGAATCAGCTTAGCCACTCCAATGTCGTTTTTATAGAAAGGTTCTCCTCTTATAAGACAGGCGCCATTTTGTTTGCGACTAGTTATCATCCTCTTGGACTCCATAAATTTGAAATGCCAACTTCCAGGTGGTTTAATGCGGTTTGATACTTCAGTTTTAAAGTCGAGTACTTGGACAATCTAGGCCAACAATAAAGGTTGCATGTTCATTATACTTTGTTTAGCTTTAATTTTTCTCTCCAATAGAGCAAAAACTCGGTCCTGTGGAATAAAGGAATGACCAAAAATAAGAAATATTAGTTCCACGCGCTTTATATTTCTGGGAGCTTGTGACACGAGCCAATAGAATAGCATGCCGACCACAGTACTGTTTTTGTTCTGACCAGCGCAGCCAGCTGCAAATAAACGAACGGTATGTCGGTTTTGAAACACATGACGCAATCTCATCTCATTTTCCCTTTTGGTGTACATTTTCTGTCCAATGGTATAAAAATACATTTTTTGTTGTCAGCAACCCGTCATTTTCGGATTTTAATTGATCGAAAAACGCTTTACTACGCAGCTTGGGAACACGTGTAGCTGCATCATAATCATTTACTTGTTTGCTGTATTTATTTCTATTTTTAAATTTTCATTTAATTGCAGACGGACCACATATCAGTTGAAGGTGACTAAAAACTGATGTTGAATTTAGTTCGAAATATCATTCGAAAGTAAGATTGTTTTACATTCAAATTTGAATTAGCTTCAGTAAACAATTTCCACATTTTTGATATGGTCACCTTTTTGGTAAGGTCACCACTAAGGTATTGTCGCCTTGAAATTCTACCTCGACAGTAATGCAATTCTAATATTTAGAATATTTAATAAATTCAATTATTTTTCTTTTTTTGTCTTCAAATTTGATTCCTATTGGATCGCTACCCCGATTATCCATTGGCAATTGCCCTGTTTGGAAATGCAATTTGCAAATACGCTACACTCGAGATTTGGCTAAATTTAAAACTCGTAAGAATAATTTTTGACAAACAGTTATAAGCCTACCATCTGATTTTTTTAAGCTTGTAAGAAATGGATACTGATTTACGGCTTCCATATATTTTTAACGATCATATCGGACTGGTGGCTGCATAATACTGAAAATAAAGCAGTCTTGGTCCATTTTTGTCTAATTGGCAGAAAATAATCAAAGAATACAAAATCAAACACGAAACAAATTAAAAAGTAACAACCAACTTTCCCTTTTCTGCTTTTCTATTTCACGTTTCCATTTGGATTTGTTAATGGGAGTTTTCCTCGATTTAATGGGATTTTCTATCGGATATTCAGTGGACTCAATTTTTCTATATCAATATTCGATAATTCTGTTATTTATACAATAGTTTTGTGTAAGATCTCAATAAATTAATCAATTAGTACTTAACAGTGATTCATTACACAGCACTGATCACTACTAAAACCAAAACGAGACTGAGTAAACTATAATATTGCATCGTATTACGGTAAAATACCGTTATTTAATGAAAAAAATAATAATAACATAAAAAGAATTAATATTATAATATAAATTAGCGCAATCTGTTGAAATATGCTTTATTTGCTACTTAGTTTTCCAAAATAGTAGAAACACAAAGGAATAGGCGAAATTTGCAACGCCTAATAGAATAGAACGATTTTTCTTCTAAGGTCGTGTGTATATCGGGCCAAAAGTGTTAAAAATTAAAATCTTAGCATCTATAACCAATTCATTCACCACAAAAAAACAAACAACAAATTTAACGCGGTAGAGACCGCGTCAAAATTTGGACAAACGATGTTTAAAAAACCTAACCAAACATTTTTAAGTTGTGACTTGTGAGTAATTATAGTTCAACGCGATCTCAGAGTGTTATATTTTATAATACGTGACAGATGCTCAACTAACATCAAAATATCGTTCTCAACGAACAGTGGAGAAACCTTACGCTATATGTACTTATATATTTCTGTTTATAATTTATGCACACACTTATATAAAATTCAGTTTTTTTAGGGACACACAGCGAAAGAATGGCGTTGATTCAATCAAGGATAAGACATAACGTTTTATTTTCTACAAAAAATTCTAACATGAGTACGGGCTGGAAGTAATTGATTAAAATATGGTTGATAAAGCTCTTTTCAACCAAAAATTCATATTTCAGAGAAGTAATTGCTGACTGTAAATCTAAATTGGGGCCAGATAAAACTTATCTAAAGTGCAAGAAACAATGGACTGGACTGTTAAAAAAATATAAAGTGTATAATTTAAAATAAGCATAGTGTATTGTTTATTAAAAATGCACATTTTATTTATATGGTTTTTTTTAAAATAAATACGGGCGAGGGAGCAGGTCTCCTGAGGAGAAATGCAATAAGGAGGACTGGCCTTATTACGATCTACTACATAAATACGCGAGCTTGAAGGACAACTACCATCTTGCATATTTGATTTCTAACAGCAACGGGATTTTTTCCAATCGAGGAATCTGATACCGATGAACAAGAGAACCTAGAAGTTATTCCAGTCCCATTATAATCACTTAGTGCCATTTCAACGCCATCTACACCATCCGATTCATGAAACCTTTCTGCATCTTCATCGAGTCCACCACCCAGTGTTTTACGACCATCCTCGTTCCGGGCTCAGAATAAATTAAGCGTGGCTGACAAAGAAAAAAAAACTCGGTGAAAATGCCGACAACAAAATAAATAAAAAAATCATTAATTTGATGAGTGTCTTTGGACAAATTGTAGGGACCGGACCGACTATCCAAACGTAAATGTCGATAGCCTCTTTATACCGTCCGGATCAGATGATTCCGACTAAACAAACCCTATTTTGCCTTTTATGCTGTGTTTCTTATTTCAGGTCTAGTCGATCTGATCGATGTGAGTACTAAAAATCTGTGTTTTTATATAGCTGTTTAGTACTCAGATCGATCAGATCAATTAGATCGGAAATAAGAAACACAGCATTATAAAGTATTACTGATTTACGTGTGATAAAATGATACTATTTACAGGTTGAATTCAAATGTGATTTTTATTTAAACATATAATAAATTTAATTATATAATATAAATGAATTAAGCAAATATAATTAAAATGAAACATATGTATGTTTTTATTATATTAGTTGTTCCAGGAGTCTGTTGCAAAAAATCACGGCTTTCGAAGAATCGGCTTCATCCGCATTATTAGAATCTTCATTCGACGCATCTACGTGCTCTATTACAGCCTCTCCAGAAACACAAATATTATGAAGAAGACAGCGGCAAATACGATTTTAATCGAATTTTCAATTTTTAGCTCAAGTGACTTATTAAAAATTTCAATAGTCCGAAAGCGCATTTCACCACGTTTCGAGCCTTGCTGTGAGCTGTATTTAAATGTTTTTGCCCGCCGACCGCATTTTTAAATGGGGTAATCACCGCTACAGGACTTAATTGGTATTAGTATCCAATATCTCCTAGCAAATATGAACCCGTTGCGTTTTGGTACAACGGGCTATTTCTGAACACTCGCGTATCGTGAACCGATCCCAGAAAGCCTACAAATACATCATTAAAGAGATGACTGCTATTCACGACGGCGTGACACTGGATTGAATAGAAGCCCTTGTAATTTATATATTCGTCATGCTTCTTGACAGGGCATTTGACACGAATATGACACCCGTCTATAGCTCCTATTGCCTTGGTAAATATGCCGCTCTTCGATCGCCTACAAAATTTCATGGCAATTTCCTCCCGTTCCCCATGTGCTGGTGGCTTAATGACTTGCCTCATATTATGTATGAAATAATCCAACATTTTGTGGATTATTGATTTAACTGTGAAGCTGTATGGAAAAAAAGTTATTTAATTTTTAATTTAAATCTGTATGTGCATAAACACGCAGCCGTTTCGGCTTACCGACTTATTCCAACAAAACCACTAGTTACTCGATAACTGCAGCCGGCTGCCATCCAATAAAGGAATACCACAAGCTCATATTCTTTATCCCAACCATGGTGCTTGTTTGGCATTAGTTGAACTATTTTTTGAAAATTATAATAGTTAACTCGAAGATGCTCTTGCGTTTTCTTTTCATTTCCATTCAAAATATCGTTTAAATCATCCGAAATGACTCGTAATCTGTAATATTCTACCGGCTTTAAAAAGCAAAAAAATAAAAATAAAAATTAAATAAATTTACATTAATATTTTCTAAAATAAACTTCTGTACTTCTCTGTATTTTCTTCTAAACTTAGGCAACAAAGCTGCATTGTAATATTTTTTATAAAATAAAATAATTAGAAACAAAATATCAAAATAAATTTTAACCACACGTTTCATTTTGAAATTTTGTTCGTTGTCAAAATATTAAGCAATTTAATTTACACAGCAAATTTAAGTTTGGTAGTTAAAAATATTTCACCAGGGCAAATTTTTTTTACCAAATTTTTAACCAAATATTTTTAACATATTCACACACGGCCTAAGTAATACTTGGAATAGAAACGATTTGTTACCAAATGCAGTTTTTAATTATTATTTGCGAAGGAATAAAATGATTCTAGCACAACAAAGTTAGTTTAGATTGTAAATTTTAACCCATTGAACAAAACTCAATCATTATCTTCATTTTTTCGAAAAAAAGAGTAGACACCGGTTTGCTTCTAAACGACTCATATACAATGTTAATGAAACCTTCAAATAGATCGGATATTTAATCATATTCTTCGAAAAGTATCTAAGCTTCTCGAGTAACATATCGAACTATCAAATCCACCTCACAATTTCCAACATACTCGAATAATCTCGAAAATCTCGAATAACCTGCCAGTTTCGAAAACCGAATCACTAATTAAGTCTCTAATAATCTCGAGAAATTTTCAAAAGTGACGAAAATATGAAATCCGAGAGGGGGATATGAAACAGGAGAATTTTCAATTTCCTTATAGTTTTTCAAAATAAAACGGTTTTACCGGGTTTATCTAAACATAAAGTTTTTAGTTACTGTTAACCGGTAATAAAATAGATTCAGTAAACGAGAAACCATTTCAATCACATTTAATCGTTTGCAAATCAAATTCAATTTTTCTAATCAAAACTTTGATTTGTAAAAGGTTGAATTTGAAGTGCAAAAGTGGTAAATTTAGAGTGCAAAACGCATATTAAAAATAAATCAACCCAGCAAACATTAAAATCGTTATCGTTTGTTGTTAACAGCTTAGATTTCAAAAGAGTTTGGCAAATTTTCTTCAGATTAGGTGTAATTACTCTGACTTTCATATTCAGCAACCGAGAAGAAAAGGTTGAGCCTGTTTTAAGAAAATATTTAATACCAACAGGAATAATTTTTTCTTTCTCTAAAACCTAGCCCACCGCATTTTCTTAAAAATTTCCTAGAAATGTCACGTTTTGTAAATTTCAAAGGGTGGTCTACTTTAAGCTTATTCTGAGCTACCCCATCTATCTGATCTTGACTTTGAACTAACATTCAAACGCTTGATAACTCTTGTGTCGGCTGAGGCTAGCTAGTTACGCCAATGAAAAATAAAAAAATAAAAATATTAAATTGTTTATCTTCTTCGGCTTTTCGGACACAAATATATTATATTGGTATATATTGGCATTCACAAAATTTTGATTAGTTAATCATAATCAAAAATTAAGAGGCCACCTATTTAATATATCTACACAAAAAAGTGTAGATATATTAAATAGGTGGCCTCTTAATTTTTGATTATGATTAACTAATCAAAATTTTGTGAATGCCAATATATACCAATATAATATATTTGTGTCCGAAAAGCCGAAGAAGATAAACAATAAAAACTTGCGGACGAGGTAAATAAACTTGAAAAATATTAAATATTATTTCTATAATTGTGGTACGTTGTACGTCTGGTCTGTGGCGCCTACCACACCAAAATGAAAATAAATTAACTACAGCTCTCTTTAGCATGTTTTAAAATTTCTTTTTCTTTCTTATCATCGTCGTTGGGTTTTCTTATGTAATGCCGTTTAAATTTATAATTTTATTTTTTTGTTTAATTTAAAAATTATTAAAGTTCGCTACTAAGTAGAAAGTATAATAAAAGTTGGTACAAGTGGTAATAATTTTTGTAATACTTTATATTTTTGTGTGTGTGTGTGTGTGTGTGTATGTGTATAGCGTTGTTTGTATAACGAAAGTTAATTATTTGAAATAATTAATTTATTTAATTTTGAAACAAGAAATTCACTAGACTTTATTTAATTTGGTAACCATAATTGGGTGTGCTAATTGACAAACATTTTTCCCTGTGGTGTAATTATAATGGATATTATTTACGAAGATAGAGGGTTGTTAAAATTTTTTTACATCCCTATATTCTTTCTGTATAATAACCATTTAAAATGTAGTCTATTTGATTTTCGTTATGTTCCAGACAAATCAATTTTCCGAGAAAATCCATTTATTGTTCAATTTGTATATTGTATTTTAGTATACGCGAGCCTCAAGCAATGATTTTTATCTCTCAACAATTTCTGTTAAACTAAATGAAAATTAAATACAGTCCATAAATCATGTAGCCGTTATATACATATACATATGTATGTACAACAACAACAAAAAAAAAAGGAAACAAATTCGTTAAATCGCAATCGAGATGAAAAACAACCAAACAAATATAGAAAACGGAAAATTAGAGTAAAATCGATTAAATAATAATCAATATTGATCAAGACGTTTAGCTTCAAACAAAAATATAAAAATTTTTTTTTCAATTTTTTTGATAAGCGAATTTTGTCACATAAATCATTTCGCTCTGGTGCTCTGGATCTGTATATGTATTCCTGAATGCTACGGTGGAAGGATGAAGAATAATATTTTCACAAATTTAAGCGATTTGCATGTAAAGAGATAACTTGTCGAGCAAAAACCGTAGTAAATATTGTCGTATAGTAAAATCAAAGTGGAAATGGTTCAACTTTTTTACTTTTTTTTTTTTTTTGTTTAAAGCACAAAATATGATTTCTTTTCGCTGCTTTTGAAATGACAAGATGAACAAAAAATTAAAATAAATAAAAACGAGATAAACAATTTTCTTTGCAAAATTTTCCTGTTTTATTAAACTGTGCATGTGTGTGTGTGTGTTCCGCATGATATGAATTTTTGATGTTATCTTTTCAGTTGTTGTCAACATCAAAAGTTGTTCACTTTTTTTTTTTTTTGTATATTCGGGAAAACATAGAAATGATGACGATTTTTATTTTTATTTTCACGATATGGAAAAATTGGAAATTTATACGATTTAGAAAACAAAAAAAAAAAAAAAAGATGATGAAAAAATGGTAGACATTTGTTTTGGGATATATACGTAAGTATGCATATTATCTGATTGTCTTATCATTTCGATATTCAATTTTTCGATTTATTTTCTCGCATAAATATAAATCTTTATAAATATGTATATAGCAACCTGAGTCGATCCAATATATAAAGTAGGGTAGTTTATTAAGATTTATAGGGGTAAAAAAACTGTATTCAATTGAGAAAATCAATAAGACGTATTTCATTCATACCATTTGTGTTCATTAATTAAAAGCTCCGTAAATTAGATCTTTATAATTAACAGCCACAAGAGGAAATTTATGTATTATGTATAAATGGTAAAAGTAAAAATTACCCTAGATTTTAATCTTGCAACGCTAAAATCAACAAACCAAGCCACAATCCACATATACGAGTACAAAATAAAAAAAAAACGTAGAATAGTGTACGTACATATATATAGTTAATACCTCAAGGATGTTGTCATTTAAATGCTAATTTACATAACCCAGGTATAATGTCAACTTTATCTCGTAGAATATTTCCTTCTATGGAAAACACAAAATTTGGGTAACCCAAAAACATTTTTTTTTATATATTTTTGGGGTAAAATAATAATTTTAAAAAATTGTACACAATGGCATGACATGCATGCGTCCAATCTGATAACATGAAATATATAATTTCGTTTAGTTACGAGTACGTTTTGGAAAATGATTAATATGCAGCATATGTGTAACTGTGGGAGGAAACGAACATAAATTACGTTTAAAATGCTATACCATTATAATAATTGTGTCAACAGAATTTTTTTGGATAAATGACTTATAAGCAACAGAATTTGAAAACGTTGAAAATAAATTCGGAAATTTTTTAAATAAACCGTAAAGCTGTGGGTAAAATCATGATCACGAAAGAAATTCTATTCGTATAAAAATTGAAACCGAAAGTTTGTCACCGCCAAATGTCAGAATATTCTTTTAATCCTCGCCTAAAATCTGCCCAACTTTGCCACCTTTGTAAACCTTGCCGTGCGACCCAACCAAAAGAGATTTTAATAAATTGTGGAGATTCTATGGTCGATTCTGGCAAAAATGTAATATGTACAAACCTGAATCTTGGCCAGTTTATTAACAACACTTTGTTTGAATTTGAATATCAATAAAATGTCACATTTGCACATTCACACTTTGTATGCATTTAAATGTCAATAAAGGCTGGGATTTTTGGAAATTATCCATATAACTACTTTGAAAAACCGCGATTTTGATAAATTTTAGAGGTTCTAGTGCTGATTTTGGATAAAGTGTAATATGCACAAACCTAAATCTTTATCTAACTACACTTTGATTGAATTTCGAATAAAATTCAGTTTTCAGGGGATAAAAATACGTCACTCACGGACTTTCTTTTAAAGGTAGATATGCACGTAAGCGCATCAGGATTCAGCAAAAGTGATGTTTTCAGGGGAATAGTCATGCTGTTGAAGCGTATTGTTCCCGAATGGCTTGAGGTTTACAGCGCGAGAGCCAGATTCATACCAAAAGATTATGACTTCATCATGCGAGAGGAGATATTAATGAGGCTACAACTATCTGGGGAAACGGTTGCAACGTTCATGACTCAGATGGAGAAATTATTCCGCAAAATTTATCCACCTCTAGAGGAAGCCTACAAACTGTACGTACTTCAGAGAAATATGGCGCAGCAATATGCAATGCAAAAAGTTGGATGATGCTAAATTTATTCAGGCAAGAAAACAAGAGCTCGAGATGAAAGGCAGAGCAATGGTGTCAGCGTGTTTCCCTTCCAAAAAACAGACTAATCAAAGAATTTGCTCTGGAATTAAGCTCGATTACACACAACAAACAAAGAAGTAGGTTTAGTGCAGATAGTTGAAAAACCGGTAACTCCAAGAGCCAAAATTGTTCAATCATAATAAGTTCCAAAGAAGAGGATTTGCATGTTGTAATTGTAAGCAGCGAGGTCATGGACAATTTGATTGCCCGAGAGGGCGTAACGGCAATCAAATGCCCGAAGGAGCATAAAGGAGCCAAGGTAATGTTTAATGAAAAAGATTCAAATAGCACTTTAAACTGGCAATCGGAGTCGTAAGGGATCAACGAGCTTCGATAACTACAAAAATCCAAGACAACAAAACGATCAGCATTGATAAAGCAACCATCTAAGGAAAGTAGGTGTGGAGTCGGAAATCAACTTTTGACAGAGGGATCAAAAGGAAGTAACAGAGGACCTGTAAAAGATAAAAGCAGCAAGGAGCCAGAACACTTCCGCCATGCGAAAGAGGGTCTACTTATCTAATCCCCTATATTAATAGGATTGTGGGCAGATTATCTGGTACAAAGTATCTGTCCTGCATTGATTTAAGTGATGCGTTCTGGTAAATTGAGCTAAATGCTGCTTCGCGACCCAAAACGGCATTCATTGTACCTGGTAGGGGATTATACCAGTACAAGACAATTCCTTTTGGGTTGTGCAATTCTAGTCAAACTCTTTGCCGGTTGATGGACCAGGTATTCGAGGTTGATCTGGAGACCACGGTATTTGTTTATCTAGATGACATCATCGTGATGTCGCAGACGTTCGAACGGCATATTACACTATTAAAAGAGGTCGCCGAACGTCTGCGCAAGGCTAACCTCACCATTAGCCTAGAAGAGTCACGATTTTGTCTAAAGTAGATCAAAATTACGGGAATCTTAAACTTTGCGACGCCGAAGTGCATCAAAGATTCCGGACTGATTCGTTTAGCGGGTTGGTCGTCGTTTTATCGGGGATTTTTCCGAGGTAACGGCGCCAATCACCAACCTTCTAAAGAAGGCTAGCAAACCTTTTTGTTGGCCTGATGATTACAAAACGCTTTCACCAAATTAAAGTCTCTCTTGGTGTTCGCGCCAATATTGGTTAATCCTGATATTAGCAAACCATTTACCATACAAACAGATGCGTCCGACACCGGTATTGGGGCTATTTTAACCCAGAAAGATGACGAGAGAGAAAAGGTGATAGCATACATGAGTCGAAAACTAACTTCAACTCAACGAAAGTATCCAGCAACAGAGAGAGAGAGAGAGAGAGAGAGAGAGTGCTTGGCTGTTGTGTTGCGTGGCTGTTCTGACCGTATATTGATGGCGTGAAGTTTAAGATAATCACCGACTGCGCTTCATTGATATGGTTGAGGAACTTGAAGGACCCGGCATCTCGTCTAGCCCGTTGGTCCATGAAACCTCAACAATTCGATTTCTAACTCCTGCATCGGAAGGGTAAACACAACATAGTGCCGGATGTTCTTTTGTGTGCCGATGAGTCCATCGAAGTCGATTCAACGAGATGGCCGGATGACCCAACCAATCAACGTGTAAAAAGTGGGGTTCAAACGAATCCCGATAAAATTACCTAAATTACCGCATAGAAGACAACAAAATATACAGGTATTGATTGCCACACGAAATTAGCACGAGCCACACGACACACACGAGTGTGATGAGCGAAGTGTTAAAAGAAAACCATAACAGTTCTTTGAGAGCTGCTTATTTCTGGCCACGAATGGGAAGGGACGTTGGTAATTATATAAAAAAATGTGAAGGATGTCACATGTTTTTTATATAATTACCAACGCACAGTAAACGGCAAACATCACACAGTAAGTGGGAAGGTTCTCATAGGAAAACCAAGAACACCCACAGAACCATGAAAGATTATCGCGGTGGATTACATTGAACCTTACCCAAACTCCAAATAAGCGAACCAGTACATTTTGGTAATACTGGATGAGTTCACAAAGTTCGTGATTTTGAAGGCGTTGAGATGGGCGGAGTCGATGTCACTACAAAGAATTTTGGAAGGGTCAGTTTTCCTAGCCTTTGGAGTGCCATTGATCCTGATCTCAGTTAATAGTAGCCAATTTACCTCAAAAAAGTTTAAGGAATTGATGGTAAAGTATGGTATCGGACATTGGCTGAACGCGGCATATCATCCACAAGCCAATCCAGCAAAAATGGTTAACGGAAGTGTTTTGGCGGTAATTAGGAATTATCTGGATACAGATCATAGGGAACGGGACAAACACCGAGGAGAGATCGCGTGTGCTTTGTTTGTGTACGGCTGTTTATGTCAGTTCGCAATTCACTCCATACTACGCAAATTTTGGAAGAGAGCCAGCCGCAAGAGTGTGGCACAGTACACATTACAAATGTATTGTCTATGAAGATGATAAGGTAACGTGATAAAATATTAATTGGGGAGAAATGAAGAGGGCAGCTAAATCATTAAGGGAAACGCATAAGAAGCTATAAAAAGCGGTGACGTAGAAGATTTGAAAAAAAGACCGAGAAACGGCTAACGGATAATCGGGAAAAACCTCACGTAATAAAAAATTTTGGAAGCATCAAACATGGAGGAGCGATAATTCCCTATTGGATTCGACTGTTTTTTTTTGTGTAAAAAAAGTGAGGTTGTGAGGATTTGGCCAAAAGCAGAACGTCGCGAACAGCCGAGTTGATTATTTGAGCGGATAAGCAGAAATGCAGCATTATTTATTTATTGACATCTATTCTACAGTTAAAACTTAATGAATAGTAAAAAAAGAATTATTATAGATTATAAAAGGAATACTAACAATACGGAACATTACCCGAAAAAACGAAAACTTTAAAAACATAAAATGCGATTAAAAATTGCAATTACTGATTGCCTTCCGAAAATACACTCTGGATCTCTCAAAATGAAATAAATGGTAAAATTCATTAAAAATTCTAGCCATTGACTTGGTTGGTTCATTGGAACCATAATTCGTTCTATGAAAGTCAACAAACAAAAATTCCCTTGGACGCAAGCTTCTGGTAGGTACATAAATGCTCCAAGCAGAAATGAGTTCAGGACACTTAATGCGGCCACTAAGAGAATCACTAACAAACAAGGCAGAGGCAATTTTTCGGCGTTTAACCAACGTATCAATGTGAAGGCACTCACACCGAATCACATACGATGGGAGACTTCGCACCTGTTCCCACATAAGTAGATGACGATCAGATAAATGACCAAGCTTCCTGGCCATAAAGATAGTAAAACGTTTCTGAATAGATTCCAATCTTGCAATATGCACATCCTGATGAGGATACCAAACCACTACATCATATTCAAGGTGAGATATTACTAAAGAAGTATATAGACTAACACACGAAAATGCATCCATAAAATCCTTTGTCATTCTAAAAATAAAACCTAACATAGAATTGGCCTTTAATATTATTTTATCTATGTGTAACGCAAAAGTTAATTTCTGATCAAACAGAACTCCTAAATCAACAGTTGAAGTTACTCTACAAAGTAGATCTCCATCAAAATAATAATTGACAATATTTGGATTGAGTGTTCTGAAAAACGACATCACCTTACACTTCTGTACATTGATGAACACTTTATTCTTAGAGCACCAACTAGACAATATATTAATTTCAGATTGCAAAACCTCAGCATCACTTACAGATTGAACATGCATGAAAATCTTCAAATCATCAGCAAATAAAAAACATTTAAAAAATTTAAAAATATTAGGAATATCATTCACGAATAAAAGAAATATAATTGGGCCTAAATGGGACCCCTGAGGGACTCCTGAATAACAATAGAAATAATCTGACTTTACATCATTCAATAGAACATACTGCTTCCTACCAACTAGATAAGAAGAAATCCATTTAAGAAAATTTGGATCAAGACCAATAACCGAATGTTTTTCAATAATAATTTTATGGTCGATTGAATCAAAAGCTTTAGCAAAATCAAAGTAAATTGAATCAACTTGGGCGCCTTTAGATTCAAGTGACTCAATAGTGAATTTAGTAAATTGCAACAGATTGGTAGTCGTAGATTTTCCGCTAGTGAAACCATGCTGGAAACAAGAAATTATCTCTTGTATTGACGAAAGAATTGAAATACCACGATAATTTGATATATCAGAACGGTTAACCTTTTTGTAAATTGGAACAATGTGAGAAATTTTCCAAGCTGTAGGAAATTGACCAGAAATTAATGATTGGTTAAAAAGATAACATAATGGTGTTACAATGTATGAGCTCACACATTTAAGTATTGACGAAGGTATCCCATCAGGCCCACATCAATCATTAAAATCTGACAGATATTCATAAATGTCATCTTCAGTTATCGTTAGGTACGGAATGTTAAATTGGCAATTACTAACAGTAGAGTCGCTTTCAAAGGATCCGTAATTAACTTTATATACCGATTGAAAGAAACTAGCAAAACTCTCGCAGATTTCAGGAACCGTGTTCAGTTTACCTCTATTAAAACTCATTAATTACCGATGGAAAGCCAGTTGTATTACGTTTTTCGTTAACAAACTTCCAAAATGTTTTAGGGTTTTGTTTGATATTAGTTTCAATCACACTTATATACTGACAATATTTAGAATGAAATACAGATTTAAATTCTTCACGTAGATCAACAAATTTGGATTTATTCAGTTGACAATTATTGGATCTGAATCTATAGTAAGCTCTATTTTTACGGTTACGTAAGTTGATCAAATCAGAATCAAACCATGGTGGGTAATTATAGTTACGTTTTTTCCTCAAAGGTACGAATTTATCAAAAGCAACAAATAGTAAGTCATTAAAATTTTTTACATTTTCATTAACATCATTGGCTCGAAAAAAATCATCCCAACAAATGCAACGGAGATATTCAGAGAGACCAAGTGTGTCGCATTCTTTAAAATCATAAAACGAATCATCAAAAGAAAAAAACCGACATTTATCATCTCGATTACCAACATGAAATATAATCTCGAGGGGATTATGATGAATATCATTTTCCTTGAAAGATGTCAAAGACTCAGGAACTGACAAATATTCCGTATTATTAACAGAAATTAAATCTAAAAACGAATTGTTATCATTACAAAATAAATTGACTTGTTTGAGATTGAAACTGAACAGTGCATCCACCACCGCTGCATCATTTGCAGATAGAATATCCGAAGGGAGTAACCCCAAAGACTCAGCTTCACTATCAACCAACCAATGAATATTACTTAAATTAAAATCACCTAATACAACTAAAGTATCATTATGATTAATTATATTAATCAATTCACATATACAATCAACATGACTCAAATAAACATCAGTTTAGTTCTGTAGATGGAGATCATTCAAGACATCGTCATGGCGTTATTCACCACCGGCAAAGTGGTCTGAAGGTACTGCCAGTTTTAAGTAATATCACTACGATCCTATGTTCTATCTATTACTATATGCGTACGATAATCCAGGATGGGACCCTCAAATGGGTCATAACGGTCCACTATGTTGCCATTTCCATACTACTGACTTGCTATGCGTCAACGATTTTCACACATTCACCAATCTAAACATTTATTTCAATAATATATCGTCGATTTGTTTGTTAGATTTGAAGGTGAGAAATTGAATTATATTCGACAGCATCAGTCAGATTTTCGCGACTACAGGATTTTGTTCTGCAGCAAGCGCAGAACACTGCGTATGAGGAATCTGGGCACAGCATTTCCGGCTACTGACTCACGGCATATGGGGGGGGGGTTGTTAATTTAATTTGGATTTCCCAGAATTCGCCACCCGCACTAATAGCACTAATTTATCTTCACCAGCGAAATTATCTACACCTGCACCAACAATTCAAATTATCTGCCTCCAATTAATCAATTAATGAGCGACAGTACACTTTCTTTATTCTTATTGGTTGCTAGTTAACACCAAATTAACAAATACGAAGCACACGAAACTGGTAAATGGAAATGATTCTTTGACCACCCACTTGCCAATTTACAATCGTGAGGGTGACGCACAACCCTGAGATGTCTCAAAGCCGGGCTGAATATTTTCATGATATAAATATATGAACAGCTCGTCATCAATGGTTGTAAATATCTTTGAGATGATAAACTCCCAAAACATTTCCTTTCAAATCTTTACATTCGAAAGCTACCTGACCTACCGACTTCGAAATAACTGCTGGAACAGCATTTGGAGCAAGTTTAGCGTTAAAGTTCTTTGAAGCAACACTTTGTGCAAAGTTTTGTATGAACACTTTCTGCCCTGGTACAAATAGCTACATTTTTCAGCCACAAGCTACATTTTTTGTGTAAGCATTTCGTAAATGGGTCAAAATGGATTCACGTGCCAAGTTAAGTCTATCAGGTTTCGAAGAGATAATTATTTCATTATCATTATGCTGTGTTAAAAATTTGTGTAGGGCGTAGTCGGAACCATGATTTTCCTGATGCTCCCTAAATGCTAAATAATGAGTTGAATAGCCCGTAGAATCATGTACGACATTCCGTAGACTCATGTATGACCGAATAACCGATAAAATACAACGATTAACACGTTCGGATGTGTTCGATTGAGGGGTATATTTAGGCGTGTTAAGATGGTTCCCAAAATATTTGGTGAGTAGTGTTTTAAACTGGACTGACACGAACTGTTTTCCGTTGTCTGTCAAAACCGTTTCCGGAACAGAAAATAGGTTGAAGATTTGTTCTTCCACGAATTCGACTGGAGTGGCCGAATTGGTATTCCTTAACGCTTTATGGAAAACAAATTGTGAATATTTATGCAGCACAACCAAAATAAACGCACTATCACGCTTGGTGCGCGGATAAGGGCCCAAGAAGTTCATGTTTAACCATTGAAATGGATATTGCACTTGTATGAAATTATCCATTGAAGGACGGGTTGCATAATTTATAGGCTTGGGATACATAATTTTTGATGCACTTTGCCATGTTGAGCCAGTAAAAATATCTACGAAGTCTTTCCAATGTCTTTTCAAAGCCAAAATGCGTGGATAACGGAGGAGAGTGTGCTTGTTCCATCAGTTTATGAGTCATCAAATTAGCTATGACCAAATATCCATTCCGGTAAATCGGTATCGTGAATCTGGGTACCATAGGATGACCATATAAGAAGTTTGTTATCTTCTACCCGTAGATTAGAACTTGGACTAGGTAGTTTTTGAAAATTAAAAATTTGGTTAACATACTCTTCATCCGTTGAAAATTTTTGTGCATTCAAATTCACGTGCAATGGTAAATCCTTTACCTGTAAGTGACCTGTTAGGATTTCATTAACACCAAGACGAGACAAAGCATCCGCTACTATATTTTGGGAACCTTTTCGATGTTGGATTTCAAAATCAAATCCTTCTAATTTCAGGCTCCAACGTGCGAGTCTTCCGGAGAGGTCTTTTTGTCATATTAGCCCCTAGAAACTTGAATGATCCGTGATAATCACAAAATCAAATCCTTTTATTTAAGCCCGGAATTGTTTTATGCTTAAAACTACAACATAACACTCAAGCTCCGTGCCTGGGTATAAAAGGTTTTCTTGAAGTCGGGATTTGGTAAAACGGGAGCTGTTATCAAAGCAGACTTTTAATCAACAAAAGCACGTTGTGCTTCTTCTGTCCAAATGCACCTTCGCCAATTTTTCAACAAATCCGTAATAGGTGCACTAATGGTAGCATAGTTAGCGATGATACGCCGATACCCCCCAGTGATACCAAGAAATCTGCGAATCTGCTTCAGTGTACGAGGAACAGGGTAGATTTCGATTGCGGAAATTTTTTCAAGGTCTATGTGTAGGCCACTATCACCAACAATATATCCAAGATACTTTATCTGTTTCATCATAAACCTGTTTTTATTTATGTTGATGGTTAGCTTCCCTCAATAATCTTGGTACTTCTTTTAATAAGGAATAATACTCCTCGATGCTGGCTGAGATGATCGAAAGGTCGTCTAAATACATGAAGACACGATCCTGCAGATGAACTGGTATCACGCATTACATAAGCCGAATGGAATGACTCGAAACTGATACAACGGTCTTCCCTAAACTGTTTAAGCGGTATATTGCCTGGAATTTTCATCTAAAGGAATTTGCCAAAAGGCGTCTTTTAGATAAATACTACAAATAAATCTAGTTTGAGCTAGTCTTCCTATAATAGACC
Organism: Tipula vernalis; assembly: GCA_958295665.1. NCBI lineage: Eukaryota > Metazoa > Arthropoda > Insecta > Diptera > Tipulidae > Tipula > Tipula vernalis. Next base: position 148,060,412 of record OY282558.1, read on the forward strand.
CTCGATGAGTGGCGACGGATACGGATCTTTTACATTTACCGCGTTCAGTTTACGCGAATCTTAACAGAGCCTTAATTGTAAGGCAGACGAGACAGCATAATACCTCTGTTTAATAGGCGTAGATGTTCCGACGTCAATGATGTGGGTGATTGCCTAAACCAAGCAGATCAGAAGATAGAAACAATTCAATAAGGTGGTTTAGCTCACAAAGGTGCTTATCGGACAGGGTGTGCTGATTACTAATATCGGGGTTGGAAAGCTTATATATATCTTCGACTACTACTGGAGCTAAACCAAATTCTTTCCAAAAGTCTATAACGAGATATAAGCTCTGCTTTAAATCCGGTGCGACGTGCAAACGTATATTACGTGTATTGTTCAAATAAGTCATCGGTATATTGATGTGTCCGAGAATTTAATTTTTGTTGTCCGTTTGATGTTAGGACGTATGTCGGCAAACTATGAAGCTTATGTTGAAACGACTTTAGAAAAGAGTGACTTTCTGCTCCCAGTATGCTTATATTAGCACCACAATCTAGTAATCCGCGCATAATTTGATCTCCGGCAAGCACTTCAGCATATGGTCTTCCATCAATTTCATCCTGTAAAATCGATTCTATGTATTTTGATTTAATTTAAGTGAGAATAAGTGCTAATGTGGGTTTGATATAAACTTTGATGTCTTGGCTATTTATCGTGTCTGGAATTTCGCTCCATCCGAATCGAGATGATTTGTTGGATTTGCACTGTTGGATCTGAGTTGTGTTGATCTTTGGAAAAACGTTCACCCAGTCAATCGGTTTTTCTGCGGCACGTTTCCCGATTTTACTGGATTACATTTCGAACAATTCAGTTTTATTACATTTCCCGTACCACAACCGTAGCAAAAAATGTGTGTGGAAACGATCGAGCAATCTAGGTACTGATGTCCTATGTCGTGACAATTCCAACAAATCATTAAATTATTAGGGTTCTCTGTGACGTCTAATCTTTGAACCGTTAGAAGTTTTAATCGGAACTTCCCTATATTTTGGTTCCGCAGTCGAATGATGATTCCAGATTGATCTATTATTTTTTAATGTGTTAAATGTTTCAATGGCCCAGGCAGTTTCCTCCGATACTGATGAACTGTTCGGTTGGCTAAACGGACCATGTTCGTGTATATATCTTTTATGAAGTTTAAGAAAACTTTCGGGGCAATATCCATTTCGCTCCCATGTGTGCTCCCAACCAACACACAACGCCATTAGCTGATCTATGGAATTAATATTTTTCTCGGTCATTTGCAAGTGGAACTGTAATCCAGGTCGCATATTTTTTTTGACCTATCTAAGTAAATTATCTTCAGGAATGGTGGTGCGAGACTTCATTGCAATTTTCAACCAGGCTCTATAAACATCATAAAATGATTCCTTAGGCACGCGCTGCTTACGACTATCCAGTTCTTGTAGAATATCGTCCTCCTTTAAATGTCGTTGAAATCTTCGTGTCAGTTCTGCGCGTAATTGTACCCAAGTAGCGGAACCGTTACACTCCAAAAACAGCCAGTACCATTCGAGAGCTTCTCCTTGAAGAAGAGACCCCAATTATTCGACCAAACTAATTTGTGATACATTATAGCGGGCGGCCGACCGTTTTTTCAGACGTAGAACCATCGAAATGCAAACCCCATTTGTGCACGGATCTAGTAGAAGAATTGAAACTTTTAAAATCATCCGAAGTCGATATCGGCATTTGAGACCATAAGTTGGCGTGAGGGACCGCCGATGACGGATTTTGATTTATATTTGTGTGACTATGTCCGTGACAGAGGCTAGACGTGAGCGGTTGTAGCGTGGAAGCTTCTTCGCTAGTAGGTTCAGGTAAGGTGCTACTCGTCGTTTGTTTATTTACTAGCGGATTACCAAATTTACCCATGCGTTCGGTTATGAGTTGAACTAAATTATCCAACTGATCTGCCTCAGTAATAGGTGTAAAAGTTGGTTTAGTGGGAATAATTGATCCTACAGAAACCTGATTTACGATACCTTTAGTATAAGACGCAGGAATGGCGGAGTTTTCCGTTGAAATTTCGTTACGAGCAAGAGTAGTTAATGGTGCATTCGCAATTGTAGTTAGGGTAGGCGTTGCATTGTCAAAATTTTCATCTAACGTATCGGATTCGGAATCTTAATTGTTTTCTGCCGGGCCCTCAATGGGTATGTTCGATAAGGTTTTATTAAGGGTCGAGTCGTCCTCATCAGTGAAACTATCGGATCGCCATTTATCAAGACAATCTTTCAACAAATTCACAATCTTCTTTAACTCAGGAATATCTGCCTTAACCGACCGAGAATGGGAAATTTGTTGTACTCTATATCTTCGACATGTAAAAACCGCGAATAAATTTTAAAATAACCTTCTTTATTTGTTGCATTTTCTAATTCTTTTAACATAAGTTTAATACTCTGCAACTTAGCCTTACACTTAGCGAGCTCACGTTTGGGATTTTTGCGAGCTGCAAGGTGGGCACGATTTAGGATCAACACCGGTTATACGATTTCCGCAACCAACTGCGCTTTTAATAGTCTATAAATATTAACCGCTGCACCCTGGAAGTTTCAAACTTCACAGTCGACTAGAAAGAAGAAAAAGTTAATTAGAAGTTAATTGATCCAGGTTACGGTCAATCGATGCGATGATGTATTGATAGTCTGTTAAATAAGTCAACAGTACATACAAAAAAAAAAATAAAAATTTACTTCAAAAAACTGTTGCTTTATGAGTTACAATAACTGTAGGTTACCGAAACTTACTTTAGGACAGTGTTCGCACATATATATCGTAAAATATCCGTTAAGTTAAAAGTGTGTGTGTGTATTGGGCGCCAATTGTGACATTTCAATTAGTATTACTGGCATGTGCACAATATTCATTCGGTATGAGCAATCTAGGAACAGCATTTTTGGCTACTGACCATCCAACCGTCCCACACTATCGATCGCTTACTATAAGATAGTGGAATGACGCTCCATCGTTTATTCGGTCTTCCTGTACCGGTAATATCTTCGTCCGTTTCATCGATAAAGCCAGCATCAGAAAGTGTTACAGCGTTACGTAAAACTTCAGTTATTTTTTTTTTTTGATGAGGCATCGATGATATCATACTTCTGTGACATCATACTTTTTGCGAAAGTTAATTTCTAGCTTTATCCCAGAAACAAATATAAATAAATCTCTGTTAAAGTTGTAAACACTAGGTACATAGTCATGTTTATTGTTGTCCTTCATAACAGCAATACTATCTCGTTTAACCCATCTACAAATACAATGTTTTATTACTCCAAATGTATTTATATGGCTATGGATCAATCGGCCATGCTTAACATCATGTTTTGTGTTTTTTTTTTTTTATTTAAAATTCCGACGAACACGTTATTTACGGCGGGGACCCAAACCCTTCGAAGTTTATTGTTCTGTATTTAATGGCAAATTTTAGGTAGACAAAGCATTTAGGTAACCACAAATTTTTTCGTTTTTTTTTTTTTTCGAAATATTTTAGAGAAAATACTTTAATTCAGGAATTCGAAATTTATGTGTGGGAGATAAAAGCTTTTAGACTTAAAGTTTTTTCTTTTTGTCTATTCACATAATATTTTACGATTCACTTTCTTTTATTTGCTATACGGTATTTTTGTGTAGAATATGCGGCGGTATGTTTTTATGATTCATCTCCTCCTACATCATAACAATATCATTAAACTGATTTGTGTACATGATTTGTTTTATGTTATGATTATTATGATTATTTTTATGATTATTATTCTTATAATATATTTTTATTTTTTTCCTTTTTAATGTTTATGCTAAATGAAATCTACTCCTTTTGAACTGACGATCGAAACCAAAGCGTCATCCAAAACAAGCAGACAAAAACAAAACGTATTTTATTTATTATTGTTTAACATTCCAGTTTTTTGTTCTTTTTATTTGGTTCGTTGCGAAAGCTCTCGCATTTAGCAGTGAAATGTAAATAGGTTTTTTTTTTTATGTTTTTTAACGAGATAAAACAGCTTTAGTCTCGTAAAAATCTTAAATATAATTTTTTTTTTTTTTAAGGGTTATGACTTTAACAACCTCTTTTTTCCGTCTTGTAGTTTAGATAAATATGCGTGCGGATGAATGAATTTTTTTTTTGCTTGCTTGCGTGCCAACTTAATAATGACGATTATATCTTATTACGATTGGTTAACCCATTTTCGTTTATATTTATTTTGAATGTTAAAATTTTATATTACGAGTGTCACAAAGGTTCACGATATTTCGGGTTAAAATATATAAATTTGATTAATTGAACAGTTTAAAATTGTTGACTGGCCTAAGGGGCAGAGGGCCTATACCAACATTAATAACAGCCACTTTTATTTTTGTTATTGGAAAATTATAAAACTTCAATCTTGTGAAATTTGCAAATTACTATTTATATGTAGGTACATAGTTTTGAAAAACCTCTGATGAGGATGTGCTCAACATGAATTTTTCTTGGTGATTTTTTGTGTTGATTACCATTAACATTATATACAATAAACGCTTGCAGCCATTTTATTGAATCGAAAATAAATATTATTGTTGTATTCGGTTAAAGGGAAAATTCAGGTTATTACTAAATTTGAATAAAATATAGCAACTGAGATACAATACACCTGAAATTAGCTCGAAGCTTCCTATATTTGTATTTTAAGGTGTACGTTAGATTTATGCAAATTTGTATTTAGAACGATCTCCATCTGTTCAATTTTTTTTACATATAATATGTGAAGTACTCGTAGGTACGCGTTTTCTTCATATCTGAAATATCTTAATGTAAATTATGGCATCTTCAAAGTATTAAATGGAACGATAAGATATTCATTTGAATATATATAGTTATGTATGTAAATAATTTCACCATATACCTGCATATGGAGGTAGACATTTTTTTATCAAGACTAAATCTAGCAGATATATTAATAATCCGATAAGAAATGTGATTTTGGAAATTTTTTGCCGCACGAATTATTGTAAAATCAAGATACGAGGCATATACTGTGCCATATGTAAATCGGTGGAACATAGTTATATGTTTGTTAGAAAAATCTGATTTTAAAATGTGATAGGAATCAATTTTAGAAATCCAAACCATCAGACTTTTGATCAATAATACGTAAAGCATATCGGAATTTTAACTCCAGAAAACATAATTCATCTGAACGTCCAAAAGCCATTATTGAAAGGTTTGGATTTTTAGCAGACCAGAGTGAAATTTGGTTTTTTGTACGCAGCCAGACAACTGTGTGTGTGTAAAAGTGGTTCAGCGATGAGATAAATAAAATATTCCGAGTATATCATTAAGCGTTATCATTCATTAAAATGTCAAGTAATCGGTATTAGAAGTTGAGCCGGGTCCGCCTGATTTGTTTCGTCAGTTTTTTTTATAAATGATAGTATTCGCATGAAATTTTTCAACATTCTTAACAATACCTTGTTAAAGTTAACCGAAAGTAAAAAGTCGATAATGTAGGTTTAGTCAGCCATAAGTTAACCGGTTACATAGATTTTTGTCAATAGTCTTGCGTGGAAAACTTTGTTCCACATAATATTTATTTATTTTATTCCGTTTTTATTACAACATGACAACTAGGTCATTTTACGTAATTACACTGCAATTACGCTGTATAAACAGCAACAAATCCACTTAATCTACATTAGTTTGTACCACAGATCAGTGAAGGAAGAAAAATTATGAAGAGATAAAAATAAAAAACTAAAACTAAAACTAAGTCTTCAGATTTTTAACTAATTATAAGTAACTGTAAACCAATAATTACACACAGCTATAGATTATTAAGATAATTCACGCATTCCACCCTAAACGTCTCCAAACGTGTCAAACATTTAATATGTGTTGGAATAGTATTCCATAGCCTGGCACCTCTCCTTATAAATGACGCTTTCATATAATTAGTACGAGGGTTTGGCAATATTATGTTTTGTGTCCGTAATGACTGAGCAAATACAAGCTTATGATATAGATATTGAGGTTGACGAGTTGTAATAATTTTGTACATTAAAACTAGAATTCTAAGATCAAAATAATTCTCCAAAGAGCATCCAAAAATCTTATTATAGTAAGGTGTCAATCGATCCCTGCGTTTCAATCCAAAAATGTCTCTTAGGCATGAATTATATACTCTTTTAATTTTGGTAAATAAGTAAAAACTCAGTTCGGAAAACACCACATCACAATAAAACAGATTACTAAGAATTAAAGATCTAGCTAACAGCATCCTGACCTTGATTGGAGTAAATGCAGAGTTACGCCAAAGCATTCGCAGCCCATTGAACATTTTCTGCATAATAGAATTCACATGCACATTCCAATCGAAGTGTTTATCCAAGGTCACACCCAAATTCCTTACTGATTCACTATAAGGTATATTGTCATTACCAACTCTAACACAAGTTAAGTCCACGTCATAAGTAAAAGGATCACGCTTCTGGGAAAACATAATCCCTTGGGACTTTTTCGAATTTAATAACAATTGATTCTCCGCCGACCACTCAATAATATTATTAATATCCCTGTTCATATATGCAATTACTTCATTAGTATCTGCTACCTTTCTATCACAATTATCAATCTCAATTTCCCTAAAAATTTGGAGATCATCCGCAAACAAATGATAGTGAGAGTGTCGAATAGAACTTCCAATATCGTTTATATACATTGCAAATATTAAGGGCCCCATAATAGATCCCTGGGGGACACCAGTAGGCAGAGGCAGAAACCTAAATATAACTCCATTAACTTCAACTAATTGAAAGCGATCAGTTAAATAAGATAACATTAATTCCGACGCATTAGATGAAAAACTGAAGCAGTTCCTCAATTTATAACAAAATTTAACGAATGATATACAGTTAAAAGCTTTACTGAAATCAAGTAGACATAGCAGGACATAATTGCCCCTGTCCCAGCAGCTCCTAACAAATTCCATCAAATCCACTAACACCGTTGCAGTACTATGTCTTTCCCTAAACCCTGACTGCTGAGAAGATAATAAGTTACTTGTATTAAGGGCAAGGTATTGTTTAATCTGGTCTGAAATAATTCTTTCGAACACTTTTGAAAGAACTGAGAGTTGAGCAATAGGTCTCACATCGGACACTAATGCAGGCTCCTTAACTTTAGGTAGCCCAATAACTCTACTAACTTTCCACACTTTAGGATAATATTTATGTTCCACAATACTATTAAACAAATACGTTAAATGAGGTACAATCACAGGAGCTATAATTTTTAAAAATCTTAGTGGTACATTGTCAGCACCCATTGCATTAGACGTTAGAGAGCCTATTGTCTTAAGAACATCGTCATCAGACATAATATTAAAATTGAAACAATTAGAGTTATTAAAAGAGGTCCCAGTCTCCGAATGCTGCACCAGATTCATTATTGGCACTTTAGCAAACTCCTCATTAAGTTCATAAAGAGAAAATTTAGAAACAACCTCAGCTGAATCCTTGGTTTTAAACCCATATTTGTCCAAATTCCTCCATAATAATTTAGTGCCAAGTTTGGGATCCAACTTATCACGCAAAAACTTTCTCTTAGCCGATCTCACCATCTTATTAAGTTCTTTTTCATAACATTTATAGGTTCGTTTGTCTTCCTCACAACGAGATCGTTTCCATACATTTTTTGCCATATCAACAAGTTGTTTTTTATTTTTAATAGCATAGCTAAACCATGGAATAGACTTGAGTTTTTTCTTAATCATTTTAAAGGGAGCATACTGATGCAGCCATGTCGAGATTTTATCATTTAAAAACTCAAACTTCCCATCAATTGTATCAATTCTACGCAATTCAGTCCAATCAACATTAAGTATATCACAATGAAGGCTGGGAACATACATATTATCATAGTTGCGCACAAACTTAATCTCATCATTGAGTTGAACCGGTATGTTAAAGTCAATGGATATCAGTGAAGGATGACTGATGAAAATTAGATGTTTCAAATTGGGTGTTAGAAACAATGAAATCCAGAAGTCTTTCAGTAGTATCACAAACTCTTGTTGGTTGAGTTTGCGTTGTATGCAAATTAAGTGAATCAAATTTATTTCTTAATTCACAGCTTTCAACCTTGTCTAAAAAATCAATATTAAGGTCACCCACCAAAATAACCATATCAAAATTCACAACTAAATTGGACAACAGCTCACTCAATTCATTAAGAGGAAGGTCCCGAACATGCATATAAGCAACACAAACAACTATATTTAAAGAATTAATACTAAATTCAATTGTTAGATACTCTAAAGTCTCAGAAGAACCCTTTGAATGTATCTTCATATAATAATATTTAAAAAAGTCACTACGTACATAGAACACAACTCCACCACCTCTTCTTCCCACTCTATCATTCCTCAGCAACATATACCCATCTATTTCAACACTTTTAAAAGTTTGCGATGATTTAAGATTAGATTCAGACACTCCAATAATGTGATGGGAAATGTGCTTAAATTCCATTCTCAATTTATCAATATTCGCCGAAACACTACGCGCATTAATATGGGATACTTTCAAGCAATTTATCGCTAACGGGGAAATGCTAGGTAAACTATTAAAAAAGCTCATAATCACAACCACAATGACAAGCCAGGATACAATGCATGAAAAAACAATAGGCAAAGAAGAGAGGAAAAAATATATAAGATAAACTATAAAATCTGAAGACTGTAAAACTATCAACTACTACATTTAAGATTAACTTAATATCTAAATTCAAAAGTTTATAAAACATATTTAATAACTAAACTGAATAAGGCTAAGAACAAAATTTATGCTAATCATGCACTAAATGTACTCAAAGATAAGGCTATAAGAACAAAATATAAACTAATCATCCACATACTGTACAAGATATGTATTAACCAATAACTAAATGTTCAACTGAATCAACCATCTAAACCATTATTTTTTAAATTGAGCCAATTCTTCTGCAGATCGCACAATTTTCGGTCTATCATTAGCTACCGCAATAATAGCTACCATACCTCTTCTTATAACCACATTTGATACCGTTCCCGCTGTTTTCATCAACTTCGCTTTAACTAGAATGTCCTTGGCTTCCTTAGACAGATATTCATTGATGTATATCCTCGATTTTGGAAATTTGTCATCAATACATGTTATCCATAATGGTTTATCCTTTAAGTACTTAAGATAAGTAGCCATAAAATGATTCCTCTTGAACTGCTTGAAGAAGCTAACCTTTATAACTGATGGACCTCCCCATTCTTTCTATGTATCCTAAAAACATCCTTAATATCGTCAGCATTAAAGTTATGTACACCCATCTCAACAGCAATATTTCTCAAAAATAGGTGATCATAAATGTTGACCGTATCTGGAATACCGTAAAACATCAACACCCTTTGATTTTTCCACTCATCCCGCCTTTTATAAAGCTCAAATTGCTTCTCAAGAAAAACAATCCTTTCCACCAATTTCGATGTTTCAGATGACAAACTCGCCTTCACATCAGCTATGGCATTATCACAGTAACTAGTAATTTTCGGCCACATCGCATTCAATTGCTTTGATACCCAATCCTCAATATCATCCTTATTCCCTAGTTTATTCTTCTTAACCTCAGCATCTTTAGCTTTCATCAAGCCAGCCAGAACTCTAGTGAGGTTACTGTCCGCAATGCAACGTGGACAAAACCATTAAAAGCTAAATGGTTTTGTCCACGATTTAAGATGTTCAAATTCCACATCCGTTTTGACATCGACACATTCCGAATGGAACCACTTCAAACAGGCATTACAATTCAGCCAATTTTGCTTATGCATAGAAGACTTAGGCTTAACTTCTTTTTTATTACAAATTACACATTTCTCGCCCATAGTTAATTGAGGTTATGTTATGTTATAAGTATTAAAATTAAAATTTTAGATAAATACATCTTTACTTATAGATTAATTAATTAGCAATTATAAGCTTCCATAACTTTAAGCAGCATTATACCAGTTTATAGCAAAAAATGTATTAAAACATTAAATTTAATAATTAAATACGGCCCAAATAAAATTTGTACGTGTACAACCAATGTCAAACACAGTATCACCGTTCTATACGTAATATATACGTATGGAAAATATCGTAAAAGAAGAAGAATTCACAAAATACTTAAAATTGGAATAAGGCCACCCTCTAGACGCTGTTGGGCGTTTACACATACTTTGAGATTATTTAGACGCAAGTGTTGTAGACGATTTTGATAATACTATCTTGTTCAAAAAGTTCCCGGAATTTATTCAGAAAATTAAAAATACAAGTTTATAATTCTAAATCTATACTGTCCCCTTCAAAGTAATCCCCATCGACTACAACACACTTATTCCAGCGCTTGATCCAATCCTCGAAACATTTTTTAAATTCGGTTTTCGGTATGTCCATCAGTGCTTCCTGCGAGTTTCCCATTATTTCCTCTCGGCTGCTGAAACGAGTTCCCCGTAATGGTTTTTTAACTCGATTGAACGGAAAGAAGTCACAGGGAGCCAAATTAGGTGAATTCGGTGGCTGTTGGATGGTATTTGTTGCATTTTTCATCAAAAAATTACGAATAATGATGGAATTGTGCGACGGTCCGTTATCATGGTGCAAAATCCACGAGTTTTCTGCCCACAATTCTGGTCTCTTTCGGCGAATTACTTCACGCGAACGTCTCATAACGCCCAAATAATACTCTTTGTTTACGGTCTGGCCTTCTGGCAAAAATTCATGATGCACTACACCGTTGTAATCCATGAAAACTGTGAGCATTGCCTTCTTTTTTGACTGAAAACGACGTGGTTTTTTTTTTGGTAAACGCCATTCACTTGCCTGATGTCTGGATTGCGTGTCGTACTCATAAACCCACGTCTCGTCTCCAGTAATGATCCTTTTGATGAATGTGGGATCGGATTCAGCCTCGCAAATCATGTCTAAAATTGTAAATAATTTCTAAAATTGTAAATAATCGCCAACACACACAGAGATAGATGTACTCTTGACTACGTAACTTTTGCAAATGTCAAGCTATGGCGCGACGCTAAGATTTAGAGGGAATATCAACAACAGATGTACCAACTTACCTAACAAAAAAAGCAGAACTCAATTCGGAACAATGGGAGCGCCACACGGTGGTTATTCCGGGAGCGATGGGAGCGCCACACGGTGGTTATTTATCAAGCTAGTATGTAGACAATGTATACACAATTTGTATACATTGAAATTATTATTATTGTTGTTGTTTTTCCATTTGTATCGAATTCCTAACTTTGAATGATATTTTAGGTTTGCATTTTAACAAAAGAAATATGTGACATAGTTTCTCAGGAATACGAAGAAACGCTATAAATGATTTTTAGACGTTATATGGAGTGCGTACCATTTCATAACCTTACAAACACCGAAAAGAAATATTTTAGAAATTTATTAAAGTAGACTACCAAAATACTTATAGAAAATAGCCTATAGTGGAAAAGCGCTGCCTTGTGGGGGATTAAACTAGACTTTGAACTGAGTAATATACACTTTATTTCAGGTTCATAGAAAAATGGGAATATGGCTAAAGTTGGGTCCAAATATCAATAATATATACTCACTCTATAGTTAGTCAAAGTGTTCATGTCTCTTCTTGGATATGCTGGAATTTTGGATCACGGATGGTGACGATGGTGGAGAGTAGGAATGACGAACATACTGTTCTGTAAAAGCTAGATGCGAAACACATGTGAGACTAATATGAAGTGATAACGCAAGTGAGGGTAGACGTACCTTACTTATGTTTTATATCCTAGTTGCGACACAACTAATCGTTTCCCCCAATACTTAACATATCCAAGGTGTACCATAACATTGAAGAGACATGAGCACATGGACTAAATGTTTTTCACCCATTTTTTTTTTTTTTTGTCAGGCCAACTTTGGTAGGCTCCTTTGATCTATCCCTTTGATTTGAGTTTGACTAAACATCAAATTTTACTCATTAATATAAATACAATGATTTTTTAAATTTGATTTTCTAAAATAAGGGAGGCTAATTTAATAAAAAGTTTCTGAAATCGCTCGGTGTTGGTGTTGTTAAAAGATTTTCAGAACCAACGCGATTTATTTCCAATGTATTGGCTCAGCAATATGGTGGATGAATTTGCAAAGTTATCTCGATTTAACCAATTGCTGATGATTAATTTTTATGATGAAATATTTGTAGATTCGGCAAACGGATGATAAAGTAGTGTAGCTTATTTAGCCTTACTGGATATTTCACAACGATACGAGTAAATGCAGGATGGTTCGCTAATTCTAGATATTTCACGGATTTTATTCACTTAATAATTTCGACTCAAAAGGAACTGATATTGCTTGTTGGGATTTTTAACATGTAATGAAAAAAGTATGTTTACAAAAATTGTGGTTCCTTTCCTTTACAATATTTAGGAAAGAGACAAATATAATATTTCAATACTCCATCGTAATATGGTATCATGCAAATTAACATCTGCTATAAATTAGGCTATCTATTATAATCCTTCCATGTAATTTAATTCGCTTAAGTATTATAATTCTACCTTGTTGGCGTTTGTTTACTACTAAACGTCAGTGGATGGTGTTATGCAGAATTTCTGTAAGTGTTATCAAATTGTAAGTAAATTTAAGTGTAAGAAAATATAGATGATTTGTTATTAGAATGATTTAATTACAAGTGATGCAAATCATCTGAATTTTCTATACATCATTGTATGAAGTGTAACATTTGAAAACCTTTTATATAATTCAAGATACAACTACAGTGGAATTTAATTCAGGAACAATATTAATAAGATAAGTATTTTTACTGATATTTCCTTAACCTAAATCTAATATTATTCTATTTATTTTCAGGTGACTGGACTGGTGTCAATGGATTTAACCAGTTTCTAATAATTTTTGGAAAATCAAACTTTTTGAGATTTCCCAATGGAAACTTGAACTGCCATTCCAAAGGTATTGATAAATTACATCAATGCAATCCATCCCCCAACATAACTTTCTAGTGGATAATTTTATTCCAAATTAAAATATTTTTCGGGGTCCGCAGATTTTCCACAACTTTTCACGAGGAAGTGTAGTAAAAGGCTTTTCAGGTAAAAATATTGACAAAATTCTTCAATGCTATCCGTAGTAATACTTCGCTAAACACTATCCGCTGACAACGACTATATATTTCTATTTTTCGACTGGGATAACAAAATCTACATGATCAATGCATTCCATCTCAAGACATAACACTCTAGAAGTTGAATTCATAAAAAGTTTCTCACAAGTTTCATACATTCAAGTGAAATGAATTTTTTCCAACAATAGCTATTCAAAATTACTTGAATACAATTCACCTTCAGACATTACATTCTAGAAGCTGATTTTATACCAATTTTATATATTTTTTTTTTTTTGGGTTCCACGGATCTTCCACAAATTTCCCACGAGGAAGTGCAGGGAAAGGCTTTGTCTCCTAAAAATATTGACAAATGTTTTGCATTCAATACATGCATCCATAGTAATATTTGACTAAACACTATCGGATTTTTTTTTTACTTTCGACTGGAAACAATAATTTTATTAATGTGAACCAATTGAACGCGCAACTTATTTTGTTTTACTAAATTTATAATTTAATTTGTTATCTACAGAACAGACTAAATGTATTTATTTTTTTACCACCAACATTTTGAGTTTTTACCGGGAGAAATCGGAGATGAGACTGATTCAATTTTATTTTTTAATTAATTTTGTTTTGTATTTTTTGTATGCGAATGTCATGCTGCGACTGGTCAGGCAGATATGACACGAGAAATTAACCCAATGCACCAGAAATATTGCATGGTAAAATAGCCAATGTTTGGCGATGAGTATAACTTATTTTGTGTCAATATATTGGTGAATGGTGAAACAGCTACAAAACTTTATTGAATCTTTTCAGATTTCCCACGGAAAAGTCACAGAAATGCAATCCATCATCAAACGTAACAGAATAGAGGCTGATTTTTGGAAAACCGAATTTCCCCAGTGTTTCCATGGGAAACTTGAACGGAATTTGTTTTCCAGCGATAGCTATTTTCAAACACATAAATTTAATCCATCTCCAAGTTTAACACTCTAGAGGCTGATTTTATACGTCTTCTACAGAATGTTTTTGGACCGTCAAAACTCATTGAAAAAAATAAAAATAATTTGTAAATGACCACCTACTCTTCTAAATAGCTGGTTTTTTTTTATGCTTGCCTCTTCAGTTATGATTTGTCTTTTTATTTTAAAATCCAAATTTATACTGAATTGACATTTTGCGGATATATCCTTTTTTACGTAATTTTAACAAATCTGATATTTTGATAATTTGATGTAGGGCGTATTCAATTCATCTATTTGGCCCAATTTCGATTAACGATTAATTATATTAGGTGTGTGAATATGACTCCGCCCTTTTTTGTTAAAATAAAACACATTTGCTTGTTCAGAAAATGAAAGAATTATTTATTGAAAGTATGCTCCATTTGCACCTATAACGTTCCCCCATTTTTTAGGCAGTATACGGATTCTGTTGGTGTGAATAGACCTTTATATGTCAATTTAAGTTCAGTGTGATACTGGCAAAGTCAATCATGTAAAACGTAAATGTATTAGAAAATAAAAACTTTCTTTCCGGTTTTGCTTATTGTACAAAACAGACATGTTCTTTAAGCTCTTATTTAATTATCGAAGATCATCACGTTATGGGCCAAGATTTCCATAAAATAAGTGTCGTCTAAAAAGTAAACCAGTGTCTGACAAGTATTTTGTCGCAATTATTTTGTATTCAAAATTGCAATATACATTTTTTTTACAAGATCGGAAATTATTTTGTTGTTGGAGACGCAAAATTATTCGCACAACGCAAATGCAAAAACAGCGAAACAAGCATGGACTGTCTTGACAAGAGCATTTGAAGATAGGGGCTTGTATAGATGAGTAACCTTGCTGAAAGAATTAGTCCAATTGAAGCTGTCTGATTGCGATTCGATGAAATCATATGTGAATCGTATGGTAATGATTTCTATCAAAGTGAAAAAGGCTGGTTTGGAAATATCAGATGAAATAATCACATCGCTAATGTTGTCTGGGCTGCCCGACGATTACAAACCACTAGTGATGGCAGTAGAAAATTCAACAACAAAACTGACAACGGATTCAGTGAAAACATTGCTATTGCAAGAAGTGAAATACGACTAGAGTAATAGTGATAATGCAATGTTAACTAAATGTAACATCAACCGATCAAACAAATAAAAAAGACGAATTTCAAGTTCATTCGTGTGGTCAGACGGGACATTTCGCCAGAGATTGTGCAAAGAAAAAGGAGAAAAATAAAAAAAATGGAAACCTTTTGTATACGACATTTTTGGTGAATAATACAAATTCATGTTGTTAAAGAAGTTGTTGTTGCAAACAAAGACAAATTGAAAATTGATTGTGTTGGTGAAGTAAACATAACCCTATTGAGTGGAACGTCAAAAACAAATGCAACTTTGACGAATGTTCAATATGTTCCGGGTTTGTGCGAAAATTTGCTTTCTGTAAGCCAGATGATCAAAAACGGCAAACATGTTGCATTTGATAAAGAAAATTTCAAATTTTTCAATGCAGAAAATAATTTAATAACAACGGCGACATTGGCGAACGACATGTATCGGCTGGATTGTATATTACCGATATGTGAAAATAAAAACGAAATTTCAATGAATGAACTGGCACTCAGTGGCAAAATAGATAATAATTTGTGGCATCGACGTTTAGGACACAAAAGGCGTGTGGCGCCGTAATTAGTGTAAATTGGAGCGAAGGAAGCAACAACAAATGCATTGTTTGCATTAAAGGGAAGTAAACCCGCGCTTCATTTAAAGATGTTGTTAATCGTACTAAATATTTGCTCGATTTAGTTCATTCCGACGTCTGTGGTCCGCTGCAAGACCGATCAGTTGATACTGTTAAAGTTAGCCGCAAGTTGCCAGCCGAAAGAGAAAACTCGATAATGCAGATTGTGCTAGTCCAGCCGAAAGTAAAAAAAAATGGTAATGTAGATTGTCTAATCGTTAACATTTTTATAAAATCAGCCTCTAGAGAGTAATGCCTGGAGATGAATTGCATTGATGTGATTCATTAATAGCTATCGCAGGAAACAAATTCAGTTCAAGTTTCCCGTCGGAAATCTTGGAGAAATTAATAAAGTTTCTAGCCGAAATTAAAAATAAAGTAAATAAAATCAGTCCCATCAGCAAAACTTTTTTTTCTAATGATTTACAAATTTTCTAATGATTTTTGGAAAATCGAATTTTTCGAGATTTCCCACGGGAAACTTTAACTGAATTTTTTTCCTGCGGTAGCTGTTGTTAAATCACATCAATGCAATCCATCTCCAGACATAACACTCTAGAGCCTGATTTTATACCAATTTTTAATAATTTTTGGAAAATCGAATTTTCCGAGATTTCCCACGTGAAACTTGAACTGAATTTTTTTCCAGCGCTAGCTATTGACAAGTCACATCAATGCAATTATGTCTAAGACATAACACTCTAGAGGCTGATTTTATACATCCATTTCTCACTTTCTGCTGGAAACTTTTTCGAATTTTCCGAGATTTTAACGGGAAACTTCAACTGAATTTTTTTCCTGCCCTGGCTATTGACAATTCATATCAATTCAATCCATCTCCAGACATAACACTCCAGAGGCTGATTTTATACATCCATTTCTCACTTTCGGCTAGAAACTTTTCGAATTTTCCGAGATTTTCCACAGGAAACTTGAACTGAAGTTTTTTCCTGCGCTAGCTATTGATAAGTCACATCAATGCAATCCATCTCCTCACATAACATTCTAGGGGCTGATTTTATACATCCATCCATTTCTCACTTTCGGCTGGAAATTTTTTCGAATTTTCCGAGATTTCCCACGAGAAACTTGAACTGAATTGTTTTCCTGCGATAGCTGTAGACAAGTCACATCAATGCAATTCATCTTTAGATATAACACTCTAGAGGCTGATTTTATTCATCTATTTCTCACTTTTGGCTGGACACTTTTTTGAATTTTCCGAGATTTCCACGGGAAACTTCAACTGAATTTTTTTCCTGCGGTAGCTATTGATAAACCTCATCAATGCAATCCATCTCCTGACATAACACTCTAGAGGCTGATTTTATACAAATTTTCTAATAATTTTTGGAAAATCGAATTTTCCGAGATTTCCCACGTGAAACTTGAACTAAATTTTTTTCCAGCGCTAGCTATTGACAAGTCACATCAATGCAATTATGTCTCCAGACATAACACACTAGAGGCTGATTTTATACATCCATTTCTCACTTTCGGCTGGAAACTTTTCGAATTTTCCGAGATTTTCCCCAGGAAACTTGAACTGATACATGTCTGGGGAGCTTTCGATTAATAGACTCTACGGAATGTTTTCAACTGATTATTCAGCACTGGGAGTCAAAAGGAGCTATTTTCGTTATGTGTTTAATCGCAATTTTAATATCGGTTTTAAAGCACCATCATGTGATATTTGCAGTACTTGCCAATCTTTCAAGGAGCAACTAAAATCGGAAATGGACACAAAGAAAAGAAATTTGTTGATGACGACATTACGAGTGCATAAATTGCGCCCAAAAGCATTTTACACATTGGCAAAAGAGGAAAAGGAAACCATGGAAACATTTTCCTTTGACTGTCAAAAAAACATGATGTTGCCGAAAGTGGCTGATCAGGCAGCCTACTACAGTAGATAAGCTATGTTACTCCGACCGCAAAATTACATGTATTTTCTTATGAAGGTCTAAATTTGCTTTTTTTGGCATCTTTTCATGTAAATGTAGAGCAATTGAGAATTTGATTCTAAATAAAAAAAAAAATTATTTTGTTGTTGTTGTTTTAATAAATAAAAAACATAAAATCCTAATTATCTCCGAAATTAGAGGTCCTAATGAAATTTTGACAAAAATTTACGTACAAAGTACGTCCGGGAGCAGATTGAAGAACATGATGAGATAATATTTTTTCTCGAATTTGCAACTTTTAGAACCTACCAAAATTATTATCTTAGCATATGACGTCATGCAATATAAAAATATTATTTTAATCGAAAATTCAGTTTGTTGTTGTTGTTTATTGAATAAAAAACATAAAATCCTAATTATCTCCGAAATTAGAGGTCCTAATGAAATTTTGACAAAAATTTACGTACAAAGTACATCCGGAAGCAGATTGTAGAACATGATGAGATAATATTTTTTCTCGAATTTGCAACTTTTAGAACCTACCAAAATTATTATCTTAGTATATGACGTCATACAATATAAAAATATTATTTTAATCGAAAATTCAGATTGTTGTTGTTACTTTATTAAATAAAAATAGTAAAACCTAAATATTTTAATTACTAGTAGTGTAGACTATAATATATTAATTAATTTACGGTAATAATTAAAAATTCGGGTACTTAACAGGGAAAAATTATCTTTTCATTTTCATTTCTCTTAATTAAAATTTATGTATTGATCTATAAAGGTCAAAATTCTATCGTGTATGAACATGAATGAACATGTATGAACATGAATGAACATGTATGATTCTGATTACTTTTGAGTATAATACTTAAATTGATTTTATTTTATGTAGTGATATCCACATATAAAAATGAATAAAATAATACACCATCGAATTGCTTGACATTTTTTTTTCTTTTTTTTTTATAATTCGCTAAAGTCAATAAGTGCTTAAGAACTATATAAATACCGCTGAGTGAGTTATAATTTTAATTAATTTGTTAAATATAATTCGAAGTGATCATACCGTTTAATATTTAAATATAATTAGTAGTGTTCTGCAGGTTTTATAAAACCATAAAAGAGGTGTTCAGCAAACAGTTATAATATCTTAAAAATAATTAGTTGTGATCATAAATTAGTGTGGTGATCATAGATAATACCTAAGTATCATCCTATATATTTAAAGTTATTAATAAAATTGTGAAAATGTTTAAAATAAGTGAATTAGTAAGCAAAACTAAATCAGCTCTCATTAGTGCTACGCAAAATCCTGAGATTTTACCAGATACCATTAAGGAATGTAATAAAAATTTGAAATTTCTTCGAAACAAGCTGCAAAAATGTACCATTCTAGGAGATAAAAAACATATGGCATGTGCTATAGGCTTATTAACTGGATTTCGTACGCAAATGAAAATGATGAGAAAAAACAAAGACAAGCCGCAATATACATCAAGACGTGTTAATTGTAAATATTTGCAAACAGCTTTTCAAAATCGTATTAAAACTTTAGCCATAATCAACTTGACTCATACTGACCCAATAGATTTTCTGGGTGATTGTCAGAAAACTTTTCACATTCACATCAAAATCTATTAAAAAATGAATCTGCTTTGAAAATAAATGGAGTTTTCTGTGGTGAATTTAAAATTGGTGATGATAATGGTGAAGATAATTTCGAGTTTAAATACATGAATACAAAAAATCATGTGCTGTGCAGGGATACAAACATTAATGAATGGTTTACTAAAAATATTAAAGAAATAATATTAAAAGAACTCGAAGAGTTTCAAGAAAAGCAAAGTGGTTGGAGTATTTCCGCAATCATAAATTTAACCATGAATATTAATAAATTCACACCGCAACTGGGTTCATCGTACATAGAGCTGACAGATCAAATACAAAGGAAGGAGGCTTGCATTAACGTTAAAAATAGTGATAATGCGTGTTTTGCTTGGTCGTTAATGGCTGCATTGCACCCAGTGGAAAAAGATCCTCAACGCACAACCAAGTATGGATCTTACTCAGAGAAGTTTAATTTAAAAGGAATTCAATTTCCGATGACAATAAAACAAATCCCACGATTTGAAATGCAAAATAATATCTCAATCAATGTATATGTGTTGAAGCTGCAAAAGTCCGGGAACTATATTACATTACCAACATATTTATCTAAAAATAAGAAGGACAAGCATGTGAATTTGCTATTAATTCAAAATGTTTACGAAAGTGCTCAAGGAGAAGAAGAAGAAAACGAAGCAGTAAATGAATTGAGAGAGTATGAGCCGATTAAGTATCATTACGTTTGGATTAAAAATCTTTCCCGTCTGTTATCGTCGCAACTTACGTCAGTAAATCGGAGTCGAAAATATTTCTGTGATCGATGTCTACACTATTTCTATTCAATGAAGATACTACTAAAACACAGGGAGAATTGTATAAATCAAAATAATTGTAAAATAAGGTTACCTACAAAGGAACAAAAATATATTCAGTTTAAAAATTTTAAGAATAAGATAGTTGCACCATTCATAATTTATGCGGATTTAGAATGTTTATTAAAAAAAGTTGAAGCTAATAATAATAATTATCAAAATCATGAGCCTTATAGTATAGGTTATTATGTGAAATGTTCATATGATAATACACTATCATTCTACA